>JAVJIF010022548.1:0-56137 GCA_038442645.1 Agave tequilana
GAGATGTACACTAGGACACATACTTAGATATATGGGTCAGACGAGTAATATAATAAAATGTAAATATAATAATTTGTCGTGTTATTTTGCAATTCAGGTTGTATGAATTCAGATTACAGTGACATGAGACATAAGATATATATATATATATATATATATATATATATATATATATATATATATATATATATATATATATATATATATATATATATTATATATATATATATATCTTATGTCTCATGTCACTGTAATCTGAATTCATACAACCTGAATTGCAAAATAACACGACAAATTATTATATTTGGATTATTCCTTCGACGTACTAGTCTCATGAAGCCGTAAACTGAGTTTGTACAGCTGGCTTTGCCCGCATTCGATTTTATCGATTTTATCGATTTTATGTTATTTTCTTAGTTTAGGAGACAACTCGGATTGTACGAACTCAAGCTACAGTAACGTGAGGTATAGGGTATATATATCAGAGACTTCTTATTTGGATTATTCCTTCGATGTATTAATCTCACGGATCTGTAATTTGGGCTTGTACAATTAGTTTTGTCTCATTTACTTTACTTGATGCCTCATTGTCTGCTCATGTATGTCTGCGCTTACGACACGATCTTTAATACATTCTTCTTGACTTAAATTTATCGATGCATGTGTGCTAATCTGTGTACGTCACTGGACACTCATATTATCACTCATTGGGCAGCTTCTGACTCCCCTAAACCTGCATGTTCAGATCCTGGAGCTTGGATTTTCTTTTGGGATTCGGATTCCTTTTCTCTTTGGGATCGAATCAAATCGGGGTTTCCTAAAACTCAGAGACTCTGTGACTATAAATAAGGGCTAGAGCCCTCATGTATTGCATCCCTGAAAGTTTCCTCAAGTATCCCTCTGTATTAGTTTGTATTGATTGTTGAATCAATAAAATCTCTCTCTTCTTTGCCCTGAGGACGTAGATACGTTGCCGAACCTCGTTAAATACTGTGTTGATTGTTTTTTCTCTATTATTTCTTTGTTCTTGTCGTGTTGGGTGCGTCTCTGGCTGCATCAGTCTCCGCCTTATTGGTGGATTTCTCAGAGAGGTTATTGTCCTGCGTACAACAATTGGTATCAGAGCATCCCAGGTTAGTTATGGGATCGTGTGTTGATTCCAAGGGCATCAGTTCCTGTTTGGCGGAGATCGTGTGTCGATCTCGGAGCGGCATTAGGACTGTTTGTGGGATCGTGTGTCGATCTCAAAACAGCGTGTAAATTGCTCGAGGAATGAATTTGGAGGAGTAGATTGCTTTGAAAACTCTTCGAGGGTTTCGCGTGGAGGTAAAGATCTTATCTTTATCCAATTTGTTTTATCTAACTCCGTTTGTTTTCACATTGCTTTGAGGAATCAGTTGAGAAGATGGCTGAAGAAGGTACATCATCAGGAAAATCTATGAATCCACATCCGCTAAGGATTGATGTGGTGAAGTTCAACGGCACGAACAACTTCGGTATGTGGAGGTGTGAGGTGATGGATGCGCTGACGGCATCAAACCTCGAGGACACTCTACGGTTAGAGAAGAAGCGTGCATCAACAACTGAAGAAGATTGACACAAGATAAACAGAAAGGCGTGTGGCTTGATCAGGTCATATTTGACATAAGACATCAAGTATCATGTGTTACATGAGACATCTGCGAGGCAGCTGTGGGAGATCCTGGAGAAGAAGTATCTGACGAAAAGCATAGAATCGCGGTTGCAGTTGAAGAGTAAACTTTATAGTTTTCAGATACAAATAGGATGCTCCATCAATGAACACTTGAATCGCTACACGAAACTTCTTACAGAGCTAGTTAATGTGGATGTGGAGATCGATGAAGAGGATAAGGCGATAATCCTATTAAATTCTCTTCCTAGGGAAGAGTATGAAACCTTACTCTTACATTGATCAATGAAAAAAAATCTCTTAGCTACAGTGAGGTGTCTGCTACTCTTGTGAGTTATGAAGTAAGGAGACATGATAGACTGTCTTCTTCGGGGAGCACAACAGCGAGGCATTGGCAGTAAGAGGCAAGAGTTCCAATAGGAAGAGAAGAGATGATTAGGGAAGATCGAAGTCCAGATCAGGCTTCAGAGATCTGAAGAGAAATAAGTGCGCCTTGTACAAGGAGCTAGGGCACTGGAAAGTTGATTACCGAAGGCCAAAGGTAAGAAGATGGAGTCAAAGATCGAGGCGAATCTCGCACAGGCGGATGGATCGGATTCAGGCTCATCAGTATTCTCTCTCTCAATTACTACTCCTACTGTTGATTACTCAGATAATACTGAGTGGATCTTGGATACCCCACCTATCATGTATGCCCGAAATAGGGCCTGGTTTTCTAGCTTTAAGAAGCTAGATGGATGTTACAGGTCATGGGTGATGATCATCCGTGTAATATAGAAGGATAGGTACAGTCCGTATCAAGATGGTTGATGGGATAATACGAGAACTGAAGGAGGTGAGGTATGTATCTCAACTCAAAAAGAATGTTATCTCTGTTGGCACTTTGGAAGCATTGGGTCTTGTGATATCTATACGAGATGGTGTTCTCAAGATGATCAAAGGCTCGGTGGTGGTGATGAAGGGCATTCGTCGGAATAATCTCTACTACTTGAAGGGTAGTACGGTTACAGATCATGTGGAGACTTCTAGTTCTTCATATGATGGTTACACAAAGGTCTGGCAGGTGAAGGTCGGACAAGGAGGTGAAAGGTCTTTGCAAGCTTCTACAAAGAAGGGATCATTGGAAGGTGCTGCTACCTGCAACTTGGAGGTGAACACAGCTTTCTGGATAAGAAGAAGGTGAAATTCAGCACCAGTACTCATCGCTCAGAAGGTCTTCTTGATTGTGTTCACGTAAGCGTTTGGGGACTTGCTAAGACTGCATCGCTTGGAGGTCACAGGTACTTTGTCTCTTTTATTGATAATTTATCTAGGCATTGTTGGATATATCCCATGAGACAAAGGTGTGAAGCCCTAGATATGTTGGTGAAGTGAAAAGGAAGAATGGAGAAGCAGACAGGTAAAAAGATCAAGAAGCTACGATTGGTAATGTTGAAAGAGACATGAACAATTCCTACGATTTGGCCAGAACACTAGTATTGGTACTCACTTCACAGAAGGTATACATGGGTTGGGTAAGGAAATAAATCATTCTTTACTAGAGAAGGTTCGGTGTTTGTTGTCTAATGCAAAATTAGACAAATCGTTTTAGGGTGAGGCGATTGTGTATGCTAGCCATCTCATAAATGGATCGACTGCGATAGGAGGTAAAACTCCATTAAAAATTTGGTCTGGAAAAGCTGCTAAAAATCATGATTTGCTGCAGGAATTTGAAAGTCCGACCTACTTCAGTGCCAAAGATG
This sequence comes from Agave tequilana, assembly GCA_038442645.1. NCBI lineage: Eukaryota > Viridiplantae > Streptophyta > Magnoliopsida > Asparagales > Asparagaceae > Agave > Agave tequilana. The sequence goes on from JAVJIF010022548.1 coordinate 3,394, forward strand.
GCATAGTGAATCCGCGAGCAAATAAGTTTGTGTTTTTGGATGTCAAGAGAAATATAAAAGTCTACAGGCTATGGGACCCCGAAAATAAGAAGATCGTGATGAGTCAGCATGTCATGTTTGATGAGACTTCAGTGTTGAAGTCTACCGTCTCTCAGCAGGCAGAGAGGACGAAGATCAAGGAAGTATCACAGCGGGTGGAGGTTGATGCTACTCCACCATCTCTAGTTGGTTCGGTATCAGTGAAAACTTCACCGAATGTGACACCGGGTGGAGATCATGTAGCCAGGGTTAATACTGAACAGGTAAAGACATTGATGAAATTGTCGAATTGTTTGTAGCCATTGGAACCATGGTAAAACCACGCACGTGGGCGAAGAAGCATGAATCTTAAGCTTGTGACCACAACAAGCTCAAGTTGAAGGCCGTTGTTCTCCATGACGGTAGTGAGCAGGTTCATATGACTCAGCCAGATAGGTTCGCTGCTGAAGATTCAGGTACAGGTGCTTGAGCTTGATGAAGCTCATTTGAATGAATTACGGTTAGCTTGATCCTGTGGGCAAGGTACGTAGGCAGTTGTAAAGGCGCAGCCACATTTGGTGATGCAACCTGTATGAAGTTATTTGGATTCTCAAGATGCTGATTAGAACTTCACGTAGAGGTGGAGAGACTTTAGTAAAGAGAAAGTGTTATGGCTAGTTGACTTCACGTAGAGGTGAGGTGTTATAATCTCGATGAACAGTTAATCTTCTAGTGAGAAGATATTTGAGCTTGCATAGGAGAGGTACGCATCCAATTTGTTGAAGCTGATGATGGTGTTCGGTGTGCTCTACTTAGACTTGGTTGGACCATCAGTTGAAGATATGTAGACTGGAGAAGAGCCAGTAAGTTGGAGAGTCAGTGTTGGCTTATGATGGGTTCTTTTGAGGTTATTTGGAATAGAGTTCCTGAAAATACACCTTGAGGGGGGTGAATAAGTGTAAGGCTAATCTAATGACAAATAATGTAGAATTAAAAACTAAATGCAACACACTTAGTATAACCAAAGAGTGTAGCCGAATTCCCGGTGAAGGGCTCTGGACTATCTCCTCTAAATTCCTCTAAATAAGAGTTGAGGTGCTATGTAAAGCTCTCTTGGTTCAACACAAGTATGGCACACAAACAAACACAAACATATAAGATATGAATGATATGTTGCAATGCACAAAATAAGAGAGAGAGTTAGAGAAAGTGGATCAAACGCAAGCACAAAGATATGTTTCGAGGTTCGAGCACCCAGCTCTACGTCCCCGCCTTTACACAGAAGGATTTCCACTAACTCGTCCACAAAGGACTTCCCACACTGGGAACCTCCACTGAGGATTTGGGTAAATACAATTTAGGAGTACACAACTCCTCTCTCAATAATACAACCTCTACACTTAGAGGCAAGGCACAAAGCCAAAGAAGATCAACCTCACAATTGAAGGATAGACACTTAGCCAAACAACAATCAACCTCTCACTAGAGGGATACTCAATCACCACTTCAACAATCACCTCTCACTAGAGAGATATCAGCACAATCACCTCTCACTAGAGGGATATCACAAAGAATGGAAGGTATACAATACTTGGTGGTTTCCACAACCACAAATCAATTTTTCCCACAAAAATAGATCCTAATAAATAGGATAGATAGATAGCTCAAGTGTGAGAAAATAAAGAGTTTGGAAATCAAAAACACAAAGAAAAACTCTTGGGAAAAACTCTATATAGAAATATATAAATGAAGATCAAAACAACTCCCAAAGACTTTCTTTTTCTTTGAATTTTCTAACCCTTTTTAAAACAAATAAAGATCAATCTTTTGGCTCTAAAACTCTTTTAAAAACTTGTATTTAAACACTAGAAAGAATGAGAATTTTTCTCTTGAAAAACTTGTTTAAAACAGCCAAGGAATGAGGTATTTATAGCCTCAAACAAAATCTGCCCGTTGGCAGCTGGAACACAGAATTGCCCTTCCGGTCGACCGGTCGGTCAACCAGCCAACGGTCAGATTTCTGACCGTTGTGCCTCCGGTCGACCGCCCGTTCGACCGGGCCTGGAACCAGAGAGCAACGGCTCTCTGGCCGGTCGACCGCCCGGTCGACCGAACTGGATACAGAGAGCGGAGCTCTCTGCCGGTCGACCGGGGCCATTTACAGAGAGCAGAACTCTCTGGACGGTCGACCGCCCGGTCGACCGGCCCATCAGTTCAAACGGCCGTGCATGTCTGTTCATGTCGGTTGATTGGACCGGTCGACTGACTTCTGTCGCGGTCGACCGTCCGGTCGACCTGCAGAAGGCAGGCCAGTTTATATTAAGGGATTAAAAACTTGATTATTTTGACTTCTAAAAAAATCTCATAAAATCACATAAATTCCACAAAAATTAGTTCTTATTAGATCTTTGAAATACAAATATGTGTGACAAAAATTCAACACATATTTTGAATAATTTGAATCATTTTTGTGTTCTTGAAAATTTGCCTTAAACCAAAAAAGGTATTTTTTAGAAACCAAACTTCTAAAGGAAAATACGATTTTTCTATAAACTTGTATAAATACAAAAACATGATATTGAAACAATTTTGAAGCATATTGTATATGGATAGAATCTAATATATATGAAGGATATTACATCTATGTTTTTGACATGAAATCCAAAAATAAGTTTTGTTTAAATACAAAACTCCAAACTCATAAAATAAACTATCAAAATAAGTTTTTTTAAGTATATGAAGCATAGATGTATATAGATCAAATCTAATATATATTAAATCATGTAAACTTATTTTGATTCTATCGATTTATGAAAACCATATATATTAAAAATCGAAACCGGTTAAATTTAAAACTAAAACATGAAACTTTAAACTTGTGTGTGTATATTGTGAACTTGAGCATATCAACACTATCTAATTTTTACAATGATCTAAATGTAATCTTAAACTAAACAAACCGAGGTCTTCTTGTAAAACTCCTCCAAGTTGACTCGATTCAAATACGATCCAACGAGCTTGACTCCAAACGAGTGCTAGATGCGATCTTGACGCTTGAGCTCTTGAATCACCATGTGAAAGCTCCAAAACACCTTTATTGAAGCTAATCACCTACTAATATCTTGATCAAATATCTGAAACTAAATATCACAAGATTATTAGTAAATAATAACTACATGAGTTAATCATCATCAAAACTAGAGTGAAGGGCCTTTGGGCCAACAGTTCCATGAAGTTGCTGAGTGGGAGACACGTTCGTTGGTCGGCTTGTATGGTATTTCTCCTAAGGTAAAGTGTAGGGAAGGCATGTGTGGTGCATCCCAGTTGATAGCTGAGCTAAAGGTTCCAAGATGAGATCGTGTGTCGTTTTCGTTGAGATCATGTGTCAATTTTCCCAGGCGATAGACTGCAGTTCGTTAGAGATCGGCTCAGATTTGAAAAATCTTCACCGAGGTAGAGTTTGTAAGGAGAGAGGAGATAGAGGAGATGGAAGAAGGTAGCACAAAGATCAGAAGACAAAGAAGTAAGACGACGCACTGAAGCATGCCCGGTTAGCTCCCGGTCGATTGCACGATCGACCGGTGGAGAAGGCCGGTCGACTGCCCGGTCGACCGGTATGCACGACATGCACAGGAATGGCCCGGTCGACCGCCCGATCGACCGTGGCAAGGAGCAGTCGATGCACGGTCGCCCGACTGAAAGCAGGCTGCTCTCTGTTTGGGTCCGGTCGACCGCCCGGTCGACCGTGGACATGGATCGGTCTACCGACCGGTCGACCGACATATGCGTTTTGGCTTTCCTTTTAGGATTCAGATTCCTTTTCTGTTTGGGATCGAATCAAATCGGGGTTTCTTAAAACCCAGGGGCTCTATGGCTATATATAAGGGCTAGAGCCTCATGTATTGCATCCCTGAAAGTTCCCTCAAGTATCCCTCTGTAATAGTTTGTATTAATTGTTGAATTAATAAAATCTTTTCTCCTTTGCTCCGAGGACATAGACACGTTACCGAACCTCGTTAAATACTGTGTTGATTGTTTTTTCTCTATTGTTTCTTTATTCTTGTCGTGTTGGGTGCGTCTTCGGCTGCATCAGTCTCCATTTGATTGGTGGATTCCTCAGAGAGGTTGTTGTCCTGCGCACAACAAGCTTGAATCACCACTAATTAGCGAAATGTGAGTCTCGGTATTCCCTGTGAAATATTCAATAGTTGAATCTTAATCCTTCAAAGCTTTAGTCCATTGATAATTTGATTTAGGAATTAGCAACCCGAAGTTGACTAATTTTCTATTTGTGAATTAGTTTAATCATACATCTTGCATGAACTATAGTTTTCTTGTAAAGCGAATGTTTGTAAAACAATTTTTACCCAACTTAGTTCTGAAGTATGAGAGAACTGAGATCAGCATGACCATCTTAATTTGAGTGTGTAAGGGTATTCGTAGGTAACACCCGATATTTTTGACTCCTTTGGTCATATTCATATCAATAAATTGAAAATTATGTAGTAAAATTTTAGAGAGACATGATCTGGTGGATGTATATACGCTTCTTATGAAAGATCAGGGGTCGACTGATGTTATCTTGTTGTGAGAGCAAATCATCCCTGGTAGTTAATCTTATACTCCATCAGTTTTGATGTCTGATGTCGCCAACTTAGAACCAATAAGTATTTACCTGAGGGAAATGGAATAAGGTCCCTAGTACCAGCATTACAATGTATTTTACTTATCTTACATGACACTGGATTAGTTTAGAACTAATGAGGTCTCCTTAATGAAATTAAGCTTCATGCAAGAATAAACAGAAAATAAAGAACAAGTTAGTTGTACTAATTGTAGTAGCTCACTAATTGAAGATTATATAGTAAGCTTGGAAATCGAGATTTGGACGCCAGATAGGTTCCATGATCTATATTCCCAAGTTTATATCAATTAATGAACCAAGCGATTGTCTATAAATCCATAACGGACTTACAAAGACCAAGGAATCGATTAATTCTTGATAGGTTAAGAATTTAATGTAAAGCTTGATGGTTGACTAATAACTTAAGAATTTTACTTAAACTAGTGAGTAATATACTTTTTGACCGTAAATTTAACTTAAACTAGTGAGTAATATACTTTTTGATCGTAAGTAACAATTTTGATGAAAGAAAATTTGAATGTTGCTTAAGTTTAACTTATTAAACTACCTATAATTAATAGTCATGCAGAACCTAAGAATATGTATTGGTAGTGTGTGTGTGTATAAAATAATTTGGATGTTGCTTAAGTGTAACTTATTAGACTACCTATAATTAATAGTCATGCAGAACCTAAGACTATGTATTGGTAGAGTGTGTGTGTGTGTGTGTGTGTGTGTGTGTAAAAGTAAGATGATCAACGAAAGTTGGATGCTAATAACGTGAGCGAGAGCTTGGTTATATAAATGATGCAAATAGATCATTACAATGTTAACTTGTAGTTATATATGCATATATAGATATAATCAAGCACATGCAGTTCTGTGGATATCGAATTAATGAGCTGTGAATTAAAGTATAATAATTGGTTGATCGTTATCTATGTGTAAGTATGTATATACATATATTTGTCTATTTCCTTCATATATATAACGGAGGAAGGGGGTGGGCGAGAGCCGATAGGAGGAAAAACGGTTTGATCATTATATTATATATATACACAATGGAGGAAGGGGTCGGGCGGGAACCGGTACGAGGGGCAAGATGGAGTTATGGTCATATCATATATATAACGGAGAAAAGGACCGGGCAGGAACGGTAGGAGGGAGAAGACAGAGTTATTGTTATACTTATACATATATGACGGAGGAAGGGGCTGGGCGGCAGCCGGTAAGAGGGGAAGATGGAGAATCAATCATTTCATTTGTGATTTGTATGTGTATATGAATAATACATAATGTGTATTTCACTAAGTATGATATGCCACTATTGTAAAGTGTGATATGAATATATGTTATACAAGTACATTGTGATATATTTATTATTTGGATGGATATTCTACATTTATGAGAGTATGATTATGATTAGCGCATCACGTGCACGATATATGAGATACATATGTATTATATATATTATAAATATATAAGAACTTGAAAATAAATTATAAATAGCTGAAATAACATTTTACTGAAATCATAGGAAAAAAGTTAAAAGAGAATCATTCACTGCAGGAGTTAGGTCACTCCACAGACTATAGAGATAGCTGAGTTAACTGCTTATCATGATATATTATTATTTTTTTCTTGTTTCTCTTCTTCATTCATACTTGCCTTTGTTATTTAAGAAGATCATGTTCTTATTATTATTATTTTGTATACTATTTTTTGATTTTTCTCATTTGACTTTACTCACTGAGCTGTCGAGCCACCCCCTCCCAGTTCTATGTTTTCAGGTCGCAATGTGGCAAAGGATCAGCTTAAAATTTAGGCATGTTGTTGAGAATTTTGCTAATAATAAACGTATGGAGTATGTAATTAGTTTTATTACTTTCAAGTTCTTGATGTGTATGTGTGTCATCCTACTTGATGTATATTTATAGTATGTGTTAGTCTTGTGAGATGATATACTGTGATTTTGGTGATGAGTTAGAGTTATAGTTAGTTATGGGTTATGTTGGGATGCCGAGAGGGGCACTCTCGAGCGTATGTTTCTTTTGTTTTCATATAAGTAGGTGATATCAACCCGAAATTGTTATTTAGAGAATAAGTAGGCTGTTGTGAGCCGAAACATTTTTATGATCGCATGGGTGATTATTAACTTTGGTTTATATGTTTGAATTGAGATAATTAAGCTAATTTTGGTCGAAATTATTGTGAGTAGATATGCATATTTGGATAAATCAGTATTTACAAAGAAGGTGCTGCCGAAATTTTTAAGGATTTGAAGATGATTATAATAATCTACCAGTTTAAAAGAATATTTATGTTAATTGAGAATCTAAGAAATCTGGGACTGTTACATAGGGTATATATATGAGGGTTTCCTTATTTGAATTATTCCTTCAATGTACTAGTGTCACGGATCCTTAATTTGAGCTTATACAACTGATTTTGTCACATTTGCTTTACTTGATACCTCATTGCCTGCTCATGTGTATCTGTGCTCATGACACGATTTTTGATACATGTTTCTTGACTTGGCTTTATCGACACACGCGTGCTAGTCTGTGCACGCCACTTGGCACTCATCTGACCACTCGTTAGGCAGCCTTCTGACTCCCCTGGATCTGCAAGTTCAGATCCTGAAGTTTGTACCGTAGTGGACTTTCTATTGATCAAAGTGACGCAGCTGTGGTGTAGTGGATCAGCGGTTGACCGTCCGGGGTCCTTTTCTTCTAGGCCCCCTTACTTGGCTCTCGAGTTTTCTTTTTGTAACTCCTGAGTTTTTTTTATACTGTTCATACTTGTATATCTCCTTATATTCACATTTTGCACCTTATAGTGATGTAATATGCTTGTAATATTATGTCACATTCTGTGATAATTTTGTAATTGTATTCTTATGTTGGAATGTATAATGCACTGCGTACTTACGTACTCTGATTCTTACCTGTATTGATACTTATCGTATATATTGAGGGTATTTCCGCCCTGTATATATACGTCGCAGTAACATCTCCGTACCCGTAGGATCAGGATGTTACACTAATATTGAAGAAAATTAATGTGAATGTGCGCTTAAAGGAGAACCATGTGATGTGTAACCTACTAAAAATGTCATGTATGGTCTATGAACGATTTTTGCCGCCATAAATTGATATCTGATCGCCACATATATTAGGCTGACTGTCAAACAAATACATGATTCATTAGCACGTACATCACGATTCACAAGAACATATCATTGCCTTAAAAAAGAGAAAAAAAGGAAAAGAAAATGTGACATTAGCCCAAGACTATACAGAAGTCATGCATTTGGACTAATTGTGATCTTATCGCCACACATATATTAGATTAATTTTCAACTTCTTAATATTTTTTAAAACTGATTAAGTAATCGATGCCAAAAATGAAATTGCATGATTAATAAATTTACATCACAAGTAGTACATAAACAACAACAACAACTAAGTCATTTGTCCCAAGTATTTTGGGTAGGCTACATGAACCAAAAGAGAATTACGTCGGATCGAGCATATGGATCAGCTTTCTCCACTCATTCCTATCGAGCAATATGCCTTCACTGAGACCTTTAGCCTCTATATCTTGTCGTATTTCATCTATCCATGTTTTCTTTGATCTCCCCTGCGCTCTTTTAACTTGTCCTAATTTAATACGCTTACTCGCCGGATTGGCACATCTGCAATACTTTTACGTCACAAGTTGTATTTTTCTATTAAAAATAAAACATCAGGATTATTTATTGTGATCTAATCATTGTAGCATAGTCTATTTCTAAAATCATGTATTTGGACGTTATATAAAATCAAGCTCTCGTTGCCACTTATATTAAAATCATACTAATTATGTATTTAGGAACAAACAATCGCATATCTTCACTAGAAACAAAGTTTGCTATATATTGAAGAAACATAGCCTCAAAAACGAGAACAATGTAATACGTAGCCTACTAAAAAGTTCATATATCTGTACCACCAAGAATGTGATATAAGCCCAAGACTAGAGTCTAGAAGTCATGAATTTGGACTAATTGAGATCTTATCACCACATAATTAGACTAATTTTCAACGTCTTAAGACTGCAACAATTTTGCTTCAAATATACTTTGTTAATTAATTAACACGAGAGGCACATGTTTGAAATATTTTAATTAAGATCCTGAAAAATTGAGGAGAAGCTAGAGTAGAGACGAAATTGAGGAGAAGCTAGAGTAGAGACGAATTAAACTCTCTCTAGAACCTGACAGCAAATACTATTGGTTGAATATTTTTGCTGACCTTTTTTTTTTTCCAAGTCAAGTGGAATGATTAATGATCGGTGTTTGAGTCAGATGATTCGGACAGTAATGAGAGAAAAAAGGTGTGGGGTTTGCATGCCCTCACTTTGATTAAATGAGAGAAAGGAGAAATGTGAGTTGTACCTCTAACGTTCACACTGTTGGCGGCCATGCAGCAAGGAACTCGCACCGAGGTCCACACGCTTAAACTCTTAGTAGTTTCCCACTCACGAATCTCTTTTTTGTGGAGAGATCTGAGCAATATTGGTGCTCCCACTAGCCCTAGAGTTGAAAAGTCGTACCGTCGTATGATGCTATCATCGTTCCCCTCCCCCACATAAGGAGATAATACACTCTTTTTCTCTCATTAGGGTCCAATAGCGATGAACTACAACTGTCGACCGGTGAAAAATAGGAGCTCCTGAGTCTCAATATTACAAGAAACAATGGGTAATTTCTTATTGAAAGACTCACGCTGTCTGGATTACATTTCTCGTGTTACAAGTTGAGTAAGAAGAATGATAAATATCTATATCGATTTCTCATTCATTGCACATGAGAATGTGTTTTACATAGTAATACATATCTTTTTATCCTGACTAAATTTCTTGAAGTATTTACCAGCTTTATGTGCATCTCTCTCTCTCTCTCTCTCTCTCTCTCTCTCTCTCTCTCTCTCTCTCACACAGCACATGTACCTAGGGGGTTCAATCTGATCAGTCACAAATAGGAGCTTTTAGATTCTCAAAGCAATGAACAAGGATAATTCCTTACGTTCCTGAAATTATATATGGACTTACAACAATAATACACTTTATTGACATCCTGTTTATTTTATACATGACATTGTATAACTTATAAAAGAAATACCCTCATACCTCTGTGTCTTGTTTTATGACTATATTTTCAAACTACAAGTTGATTCAAGAGAATTCTCTAAAAAATACCCACATACTTCTCTCTCGAACAATTAAGTGCAGTTCTTTCTCTTTCTAAATTTCTCTTTCTACCTCAATTTTGACACACAAATGTCATTGTTAGGTTCCTGCATGCAGACATGGGCTAGGCTAGTTGTTAGTGTAATGATGCCATGCCCCTTTTTTCTACCACAACGTTGCATTTTTTCCATAGAGCTATCTCTATCTATCTATTCGTCGTAGAGAGCGCCGAGTCAAGAGGCAGCTAGGGCTGGAGGGCACCCAAACCCCCAACTTTACTATTGCTTTATCCTGTGAGAGAATATATTTGTGATAAGTCTTATGTTACATTGCATGTACCTTGTGTTGGTCTATAATTATGGAGGAAAAATGGACCAAGGTAATGCTTGTGTCAGAGGGATCACAACCCAAAAAAGGATCTTTAAGTGTTGGGAACACCAGCACTACTGCAGAAAGAGAAGTTCGCGTCAAATTAACTCCAATGCGAAGAAGAAACGGCGCCGGTCCTATAATCGATGAGTCTCCAGGAGACGCGAAAAGTCTGCGATTTCGCGTCCAATTTATCCGATGAGAAATAGAAGCGACGTGAGAGGCTAACCCTTTCGCGTCGGTTCTATAATGAACTGAGCCTTTCGTGTCGGTTCTAATAGGAACCGACGCGTTTTCTTTTTTTAATAAATTTTAAAATTTGCACAAAATAACATTGTACAATCACGACAAACAAAACACATTAATACATATTCGGGCTTTTACATTCACCAGAAATACATATCATCATCATACACATATCCGGAATGTAAATTAATCCAATACATGCAAAAATTGAAAGTTTACCTAGAGGGAGTGTGAATAGGTGAAATGCTAATCAAATGCGGGAATGCAATAATTAAAATAAATAATGAATTTGTTAACTCAAAAACAAGAAGTGAAGTCGGTTTCTCAATTAAGAGCTCTAAAACTTCTCTTCTAAATTCCTCTAGATTAAGAGTTAAGGTACTCAATTGCCTTCTTTCTTGAATGAGGAAAACCGATAAGTATGAATGATGCAAGTAATGTATAACAAGTAGAGTGAAGTGCAATGAAAGTAATGACACAAGTGTAAGCAAATAGAGCGAATAAGAGTGAGAGAAAAAGCAATCACAAATAAAAAAATTGTTTTGAGGTTCGAGCAACTCGCTCTACGTCCTCGCCTTCACCGCGTGAAGGATTTTCACTATTCACTTAGGATCTCCACAAAGGAACTACAATGGTCTATACAAGACCCGGAGCTACAACTCTAATCTTCAATCCTCTACACAAGAGGCAGCATAAAGCCAATGAAGTTTACAAGCTCTTGTTGTCCACAAAGATCACAAACCCTCTCTTCACAACTTCCTAGAGTATAGAATGAAGAAATAAAGTTCAAGAAGTTTGTGTGAGAGAAATTCAGTTTAAAAGAATGAGTTTAGGAGCTTAAAACTTGTGAAAATTGATTTGGAATTGAGAGCTCTTGAAACTTGAAAATTAGAAAAAAATCTCAAACTTTTCTCTTTGAATAGAACTTGATTTTTCTTGAATAAACTTGAAAAAACTAGTAAATAATCCTCTACAAATGAACTATATATGTAGGCAATAGATAAAATGCATTAGAGAGGTAAATCAGGGTATAGGTAGGTGATTGACCCAAAAACTGCAAAAATACCTATTAGAAAAAAGTCAAAAATCAATTAGATTTGAAAACTAGCCGGTACTGTAGTAGAGACAAGCTGTCGCCGTCCGGCAGGCTAGTTCAAAACTAACTGTTGCTTGTCGGTCGACCGCTCGTCGACCAAACCTCTAACAGTAACTTAGGATTTTTAAAATTTGTTAGTTAGTTGACCGTCCGGTCGATCGAAACCAAAAATAGAGAGCAGAAAGGTTTGGCAGTCGACCTATCGGCTGACCGACAAATGTACACAAACAGTCTGTGCACACACGATCGATTCGATCAACCGGCTGCTGTGCATTTTCTTTGTACATAGGGCGGTCGACCGACCTACCCCAAAAATCATTATAAAGGCTATTTTTGAAATTGAACTCATTTTTAAATAAATTATATATGTATAAAATTAGTTTTGTAACATATAGGCATTGAGATACATGTATATAACTGGTTATAAAAATTTGAAAAAATATTGAAATCTTGTATGTGTGTTTATTCTTGAGCATCAATTCAACACCTTACACTCAAACATTCTAATTTCTTATATAAGTTATTCAAGTCTTCAAGTCTCCTTCAAGTGGATTTCTTTAAAAATTCATTCTTGATCGTTCAAACTTGAATCCCTTTCTTGAGTTAACTTGATTACTTAAACACCTTTCTTTTGAGGAAGAATGAAACATAAATCTTCTTGAACTCTGAAAAACTTAGTCACACTTAACTTGATTAGTATATTATAACTATATGAGTTTTGTAATCATTAAAACAAGAAAACAGTGATTGTAGGCTTGGGTCAACAATCTCCTCCTTTTTGATGATGATAAAACACATGAGTTATTTATCAAAAATAATGTAAAGAGCTTGAAAAGCTCCCCCTCAAATTATGCTTATTTGAATTTATGTTCAATATGACTAAAAGATTTTATCAATATAATAAAGTCACATGCATGCATATATAATTTTTTTAACAATTTAGAATAACATGCATAAATAGCCATCATCCATCCATGCCTCCTTCCACCAACAAAATATGCAATGAAATAAATAGTACTTAACTAGCTATTGCATAAAACACGAGTAAATAAATTTAAGACATATAAAAATATTTAAAACTAAAAATAACTACAAATTCTTCTCTCCCCTTTTCTCCTACATCAAAAAAGAGCTATTGAAAATCTTGATACCAATTGAAACATGGATACCAAATGAAAAATAACTTAAAAGTCTAAAAATAAACATGGATATTTGAAACAAATTGACAAACAAGAAATACCAATTGAAATACCAATGAAAAGTTAAAAAATTCTAAGCTTATGAAGTATGTATCCATCATGCAAACATTCAATTCACTACAAATGAAAAAAATTATTATAATCAAATGGTTTTTTTAAAAATATCGGCCAACTGAAGATCGGTAGAAACATAATCTATTTCAACATCGCTTTTCTCATAATGATCTCTAAGAAAGTTATATCGAATCTCTATATGCTTGATCTTCCTTTGTTCATTTGTATTCTTGGACATATGAATAGTATTAGTATTATCACAAAATATTTTAATATGATCATAATGTAAATCATAATTAAGGAGAGTATGTTTCATTCAAAAAACTTGTGCACAACAAGTGCCCGTCGCAACATACTCCGCCTCGGCGGTTGAGAGGTCCATGAAAATTTTGTTTTTTGGAAGACTATAAAATAAGATAATTTTTAAAAAAAAGTGATAAATTTTAGTAGTGCTCTTCCTATCCACTCTACAACCGGCATAGTCGAATCCTAATAACTCGTCATAGAAAATTGATTGGTCATTGGATACCACAAGCCTATTCTAATGGTGTCTTTAAGATATTTAATAATGCGTTTTATCACAATCAAACGAGACTCTTTAGGACAAAATTAATATCTAACACACAAACAAACACTAAACATAAAGTCCGGCCCACTTGCCGTCAAGTAAAGCGAACTACCAATCATGTTATGATAGAGTTTAATGTCAACATTTTTATCTTGTTCATTCTTACCAAGCTTGGTTGTGGTAACCATAGAAGTTTTGCTAATCTTCGCATCTTCTAACCTAAATTTCTTGATAAGTTCTCTTGTAAACTTGGCTTGATTAACGAATATCATATCGCTACTTTGCTTGATTTAGAGTCCAAAGAAATAGTTGATCTCTCTCAATATACTCATTTCAAACTCTTCGTTCATGCATGATTCAAAATTTTTACAAAGCTTTTTATTAGTAGATCCAAAAATGATATCATTAACATATATTTACACTATCAAGATATCATTATCAGTATGCTTTGTAAACAAAATGGTATCTACTTTATCTTAATAAAACTTTTATCGATAAGAAAACTACTAAGTCATTCATACCAAGCACTGTTTTAAACCATACAAATTTTTTTCAAGTTTAAAAATAAAATCCAGATGTATAGGGTCAACAAACCCGGGGGTTGTTCAACATTCACCTCATCCTCAATAAAACCATTTAAAAATGCCCTTTTAACATCCATTTGAAAAATTTTGAAATCTTTAAAGGAGGTAAAAGCAAGGGGTCATCCATATGGTTTCAAGCAGTGCTACGTCTGCAAAAGTTTTCTCAAAATCAATACATTCAATTTGGATGTAACCTTAGGCTACTAGCCTAGCTCTGTTCCTAATCATATTACCCGACTCATCCAACTTATTTCTAAAGATTCATTTAGTATTAATGGTTGGTCTATCATGGGGTCTAGAAAGATGGTGTCAAACTTGGTCACACTCAATTTGATTGAGCTCTTCTTGTATTGCAAGTAATCAATATGAGTCGCCCTCGGTCTCAAAGATATTCTTGGGCTCTATGTGTGATATGAATGCAAAATGGTCACATATATCTTGGAGTTCGGATCGAGCAATTACCCCCTTGGATACATCACCTAAGATGAAATCTTTGAGATAACTTGTTGCGTATCTTCAATCCTTCGGAAGTAGTTGAGTTGGCTCCACTTCAACATCTTAGACTTCACCATTTGCATTGTCTTTTGGTTTGTCTCCTCTTCTTATACTGGTGCGTCTTTCGTGAAAATCTTCTCAAAGTCTTTACTTAAAAAATCAATCTCTACAATATTCTTCACAAGAAAATTAGATTCCTTAAACTTTACATATATAGCCTCAGTCAAAGGGGCTGTTTGTTTGGACGTAAAAGGACGTAAAAGACCATAATTCGTAATTGACTTACAGCCCAATTTCAACTACGGTGTTTGTTTGGACTGTAATTCGAAAAAGACTTATGCAACTCAACTATCACTCACTTGCAACCCAATTACCACTCACTTATAACCTACTTACAGTTAATTTTGTGGTCATGCAAATTTGTGTTATTTTTTATGCTAATATTAATTTTTTTAATATTCAACATTTTTAGTATTTATTTGTAATATTAAAAAATTTTAAATTACTAAATAGTTTTGGTCAACTTTTCACTTACGATTTACACATTATGACAATAAAATACCGAAAAATACAATGCACTTTTTCACTTACAGCTTTATATTACCAATCAAACACCGTAAAACTTACATGCATGTAACTCGTTTACAACTGTAAAAGAATTTACCAATTACGACTTACAAATTACGATCAATTATGACAACCAAACAGATCCAAAATAGACCTAATGGAGACTTTATAAACCTTACTTGTATTTGAATATCAAACAAAAATAGCTTGAAAAGATTTTGGATCAAACTTTCTTTAATTTTCTTTTGTATTCAAATAAAATATTTGCATCCAAAAATTTTAAATAGGAAACATTTGGTTTTCTTAAATAGTAAATTTCAAAGGGAGTTTTATCAGAAGTTTTGTAAAGATAAATCTTATTCCCAATGTAACATGAAGTGTTTACAGCCTCGACCCATAGATATCGAGGGAGTCCGTATTCACTAATCTTGATCCTAACCATTTCTTGAAAAGTACGATTTTTTCTTTCAACGACTCCATTTGTTTTGGAATTCTAGGACATAATAATTCGTGTTTGATTCCATTTTTTTCACAATAAATGATAAAGGAATGATTGATAAACTCACCATCTCTATCACTTTTAATACGTAAAATTAAAAAATCTTTTTCTTTCTTAACTCTTTTCTAATAAAATAAAAATACGAAAAAGCTCCATCTCTATATTACAAAAAGTAAACCTATGCAAGCCTTGAAAAAATCATCAACTAAAATAAAAACAAAACGATTTTCACTAAGACTTTTGGTAATAGTTGAACCAAACAAATTCATATGTATCAACTCTAAAGGTCTTGATGTCATGATATCCTTGATTGATTTGAAAGATGACTTGATTTTTTTCTCAAGTTAGTATGCATCACAAATGCGGTCCTTTCCAATTTTCAAGCTAAGAAAACCTTTCACCGAGTTCTTAGAATTAATTCGAGATAGATGGTCAAACGAACATGGTCTAGTCTTTTATGTAATAACCAAGAATTTTCATTAAAAATATTTAAATAAGTGGTATTACATTGTAAATTTAACATGTCAATCATATAAATATTGTTTTCATGAAAACAAAAAAAAACATAAGTATTTATTTTTTATCCAAAATATCACAAATAAAATCATCAAAAACAACTTTTAAACTTTATCACATAATTGACTAATGGTTAAAAGATTATACTTGAGGCCTTCAATCATAATAACTTTCTCAATTAAAGGAGATGAGTTAATCTTGATATTATCTATACCAACAATTTTACCCTTTGAGCCATCTCCGAAGGTGACGGTGCCACCTTCATTGTATCTTAATAGAGTTGCAAAGTTGTTGATATCCCATGTCATGTGCCATGATGTAACGCCCCGTCCTGAGATACGTACTTGGATACGTGTCCCAATTTTTCGCCCATATTTCCTATTTTTCCCATATATATTTTTCTTTTATTATCAATTTTATTGTTGTTATTGATATTGGACCCATATTTGGTAGATCAGAGTAGTTTGAGTCTAAACCCGGGATCCGATCTCTTTCATACAGTGGTACACTTGATTTGACTTTTTTTGATAGTCAGACTGGACCAGTTTGAGTTTCAGATATTATTTTGCAATATTGTGGATTTTTCATGATTTTTTAGAATTTTCTGAATTATTTTACAAAATCTCCCGAAATCGGTGTTGACCGGTATTACCGATCGATTTCAGAATTTTTAATTTACAAATGGAGTTGAATTTCTCGAATTTGATTTCATAGTGTTTCTCAGGATAATATTTTCTATTTTAAGAATTTTTGAGAATTTTTCTAAATTAGTCAAAATTTGACCAAATAAAATAATATTGTTACTTTCTTTTCTTTCTTTTCCCTTCTCCACACTTTTTCTTTCTTAGTTTCTATATTTTCTTAAAGTTCCTAATTTTTTTTATTTTTCCATTTTCCTTTTTCTTTTTCTTTTTTTCTTTTTTCCTTCTATTTCTCCTTTACTTTGTCCTTTTCCTTTCTCTTTTTCCTTTTCCTTTCTTTCTTCTTTTTCTTTTCCCATGTGCTGTCGACCACACCATATGCCCTATCACCATCACCTGCAACAAGCCCCTATCCCATCACATCCCTCTCTCTTTCTCTTCTTTTATCTCTCTCTCTCTCTCTCTCTCTCTCTCTCTCTCTCTCTCTTTCTTTATACATTTCTTTTTCTCTCTCTCTCATCTCATTTATCCTCTCCCCATCACTTTCTCCCACTCTCTCCCTCTGCCCCGGCCAACACTACCGCCGCCGGCGCCACCCCCTTGGCCACCAGCCAGTCCACTCACCTCCTTCCACCACTACCCCGTCCCCTTCTTCACCATCAACTTTAACATCACCATCTCCACCATCACACTCATCTCCATCACATTCTCTTCCTCCCATCACCACCCACTTCACCACCATAATCCCCACCATCTCCACCCATAGTCACATCCTACCACCACCTCATCACCACCATCACTTCATCATCACCATCTCCACCACCAACATCCCCACTTCACAACCATCTTACCACCTTCACTTCAACCACCACCATTCTCCATCACCTCTACCATCACTTCCACCACCCAAAACACCACCAACTCTACCTCCATCACCCCAATCCATCGCCACCATCACCATCTTCATCATCAATAACAACAATATAACTATCATCTTCTTCACCACCCAACCACCACCACCTTTCCCACCTCCTCTACCTGGGCCTCACTTGTTGCCAGCTGCCCAGGCCCATCGGTCGCCTCTAGCGGCCTCCAAGTCGTCGGTCATTTCCCCTCCTCTCCTTTTTCTTCCCCTCCTCCTTTCTTTCCTTCTCTCTCTCTCCTTCCTTTTTCTTTCTTTCTTTGTTGCTCTTCTTTTTCTCTCTCTGTTTCTCTCTTACTTTGTCCCGCTCTTTTAGCTCTCTCTCTTTATCTCTCACTTTCTCTCTCTTCTCTCTCCCCTTCCTAAATTGTTTCCCTTCTCTTTATCTTTACTTCTTTTCTCTCCAGTTCTCTCTACTTTCTCTCTTTAGTTCTCTCTCTAGCTCTCTCTATAATTCTCTCTCATCCCTATACTTTCTCTCTCCTCGTGCATCACGCGCTAATGCCCCTGGCATTTCCCCATAGTCCTCCATTGCATCCCCGTTGATTGTTAGGCGAGTATCGTTTCTTGATTTTGTGAGTACAAATTTTGATATATGCAAATATTGTGTTTCACGTGTATTCTTTTGGATTGCGGGTAGCTGTTCGTAGTTATTGCAAGTACATTATTTTATATTGGGCGAGAACTATTCTTGGTCATTGTGAGTGCCGGTTTTATTGTGAGTGCCTATTGGTTGTTATACGAGTACCGTTATTTCATGTTTGGCGTATACTGTTATTTATATGTATGTATTGTACTAACATTTGTGCTGATACCTACTTAATATCTAGATTTCATATAACTCCGCCAGGAGGTGAGCTTAGCGCTCATTGCTCACAGCTAAACTCGTTCGAGCGTAACTTCACCGCGTGTGTTAGCAGGGTATTTCATACGTCACTTCAGCGTGAGCGTAGCCTCTCTGAACGCGTTAGCGTCTAGAGCTACACGCTAACTCCGCCAGGAACCAAGCTCCATCGTGTATCGAGCGTTATGCTAACACGACCTAACTTACTCCATCTTAACTAGCCCGCCTGGATAAGTAATTAATAGTTTAATTAATAATTACTATTAATATGGTTGTGAAGAGTTTGAAATGTCTATTCATATTGTTTTATTATACTATGTCGCATGACCTGCCACCCATATATTGTTTGATCATGATACTTACATGTATTGTTGTACTTCACCTCGTACCATGATACTGACATGTTAATTATCTGATTCATGATTATTACTTTTATGGGGACTTGACACTTGCTATCATATTATACACCAGAGATCATATACTTCTGTATCACGCATGCTTTCCCATATTATTATATTCATGTTAATCCCCGTAAACTGATCATCATGGATATAATCTATAATAATTTGACAGCTTACACTGGGATAGGGAAAACTGATGGAATTAATATGTGTACATGTTTATAATGGTCAAATATTGTGCAACTGAAACTTCGATTCTATCTGAGGGCCACCAAGTATTTTTGTAGGGTGTACTGGCACCCCTACTCCAAATTTCATCCTTTCAGGGCATACAAATAAAACCACTATGACTTAACGGTCGGTTTCGGCTCAGTACCAGATGCTCGTGAGGCCGTTGTCCCGGGTATGCACGAGACCTAATATAAACATGATTCGTTGATCCCCCATCAGTTTTCAATAACCAACCTTGGCTACTCATATGTGGATGTATGTGTATTGAGACACCCGGACACATACTGGATATACAGGTCAGATGAGTAATAATAATCTAATCTAATTTTATTTCGCTTAACACTAACTTCATGTTGCATCATCTTGTTGTGATTAGCCTATGCTTGTATGACTCATGACATGACACATTAACTGATACAGGATACGGCTTAATAACCAACAGTGATAATATTAGGAATGTGTGTTATTTGGTAACTTTTTCATTAGGTATTGGTACTCATATATCTTATTCGAATGAGTTCTGCTGGAGTACGAGCTCTAATGTAGACTGCCAGTGATATGGGATACTAGAAAGAGAATGATTAAAATATCAAGCAGTACTGATTATTATTGTATAACTCAAAATAAAGCATGTTTATTTGTTTGTGCATAGGAGTTGCCACTGTATTGTAGTTCTCTAATCTATGTTTATACGACTTGAGCTAGACACCCTGTTTTACTATACACGATTGCCCGAACTTATTATTTTACTATTCACTATTACTTGTACACGCTGTTTTGTCTAACATGACGCTTTATGCACGTATGATTGTCAGTGCTACCGTATTAAGTTTTCTGATTCCGTATTTACTGACTTGTACTTGAATGATTGAACCACATCACTACGATCATGTACACATGTGATTGCCTGTGCACGCCACTTGGCTTCATTTTACATACTCGCTGGGTTATTTTTTAACAACCCTGGATCTATATATCCAGATGCCGGAGCGTGGAACGTAGCAAACCCTTCCGTGAAGCTTCTTTTGCGCAGCGGAAGTGTGGTGGATTAGTAGTAGTTCATCGGTAGCTCATTTCTTTCAGCTCCCTCTTGATCGGCTTGCGAGTTCTCCATTTTGCTAGTCTTGAGTATCTCTCAGTCTTTTGTATATTGTAAATCATACTTTTGCGCCTCTTGGTGATGTAATATTGATGTAATATTATATCACGCTTTGTGATAACTATGTACTTGTACTGATTTATTGAAGTGTACATTGCCACTGTGTTTTGGCATTCTGATTCTTATCTGTACTAATGCTTAGCGTACATATGTAAGGGATTTTCGCCCTGTGAATGTACGTCGTAGTAACGTCTCCATACCCGCAGGATCGGGACGTTACACTTGAGTAACCACAATTAAGGTACCACCGCTCCCTACATTTTGGAGCCTTAGTGTGTACCTATATCATTTAAAACAGACATTGACTTTGGTACCCAAATTTTCTTGAGCCCTAAAATGTTAGTTTTTCGAACCCATACATGACCATTTGAAGCATTCATCTTATCATAGCAAAACTTATCCAAGTGACCTTTTGGCTATAATAGGTACATGTGTACACCTTGACATATAAAAATGCTTGATGTATGTGAGCATGATGACCATGAGCATGTGAAGTATGATGAGCATGTGGTTGTGCTTGTGTATGAGCATGATGGTGTATGTGAGAAACATGATGTGTGGATGGTTTTCTTTGAGTTTGCCTCTTTAAATACATGGCTTCTAATCTAGCTTTGTCAAATAATCACCTTTTTAAAATATTGCTCAAAATATTAATCTTATTTTTCATTATGAAAATCTCATTTTCATCAATACTAGAAAATCCGGCTTTACAAGAAATCTTATACGCATTAAAATCATTTTAGAGTCAGCCCTAGTCTGAACCAGGGGATCCGATACTAGTGTACTACTTGATTTGATCTTTTTGCTAGTCAAATTTGATCAATTTTAGTTTTAAATACTATTTTTTAATATTTTAAATTTTTCATGATTTTCTAAAATTGTTCTGAATTATTCTGTAAAATCTTCAAAAACGGTATCGATCGGTACCATCGATTGATTCTCAGATTTTTTTTAATTTTCAAATGGAATTGAATTTTTAAAAACTGTCTTCACAATACCTCAGGATCCTGTCTTCTATCTTAATGTATTTTTAGAGATTTTTTAAAGTTATCAAAAATTCAGCCAAACCAGTGTTGACCGGTATCATTGATATATTTCAAGATTTTTAATTTACAAACCAGATTGAATTTTCTTGAATCTGATTTCTCTTTGCACCTCAATGTAATATTCTCTATTTTATAGGATTTTTGAGAACCGTTCTGAATTAGACAAATTTTACCGAATATAATAATATTTTTATTATTTCTTACTTATTTCCTTTCTTACTTTCCTTCCATTTCTTTCGTCCTCTTTGCCTTGGCTTCCACGTGTCCAACCTGCCCAACACCACCTACTTTCCTCATCTCGTCTAATTTATTAATTAAAAATATATTAATTTATATATTACTTTTTCATTTCATTCCTTTTTTCTTTCTTTTTCTTTCTTCCTCACCTGTTCCCCATCTCCCCCATACCCGGCGACACCTCATTTCTCCCCCTTCCACTGTACTCAACCCCCCATCTCTCCCTCTCTCTCTCTTATTAATCTCCTCCCCTCTATCTCTCATTCTCTCCAATTCTCAATCTCTCACCCTCCCTTTCTCCCACCAACTGTCATTTTCTTCCTTCTCTTTCTCTCCTCTCCTCCCGTACCATCCCTGGCAACCACCGCGCGCCACCTGCCCCATCGTCGTCGTCGACCAGCCCCGGCCAAACCTCACCATCCCCTCCTATCTCCTTCAAATTCACTACCATCTCTCCTCCAATCACCTCCTCCTTCTCCATCTCCTACACAACTCCATCACCGCCTCCTCCTTCATCTAAACCTCCGCAATCTCCTCTGAGAACCAATTAACACCACCATCACCAATTCCACTAAACATCACCACATCTCCTCCTCCTTCTCAATGTCATTTTATTAATTCCTCCCAACCTCTTCAATTTCACAATTCCTCCACTACAACCACCTTCTTCACCTCTCCATCTTCCTCAGCGGCTCCCCCACCATCAATTTCATCTTCAATACCACATCCATCAACTCCATCACCCTAAACCACCAACCCTGCCTTCATTTCCACCTCCTCAACCACCTCCCATCTTCCCTATATGGCCGGCCACCACCCCCTATCGGCTGCGCGCCTCCTCCCCACTGCCTGGCTGCGTGGCCAGTCTGGCCGGAGCCAACCCAGGCTCACGGCTTGGCTTGAGCAGGCCAGGCTGTGGCCCTGTCTCCCCTTTGCCCTCTTTCTCTCTCTCTCTCTCTCTCTCTCTCTCTCTCTCATCCTATTTTTTCTCTCCTGAAGCTATCTATAGCACATGCACGTGGTGTTCGCAGATTTTTCGGATATTACTTGGTGTTGTGTGATCTTAGGCAAGTATTCTTAGATTTTAGTGAATACTTTCGCTTTACTTGGGTTCCCTGCTTTGACGAGTGAAGAATTATATTTTAGAAATTTTTGTGGAATTGTATTTGCATCTGTAGAATACTTGTATCAGTTCTGAATGTTGGTTGTACCACTGGATCTATCTGGACCAGTATTTGTGTACCTGGATGTTCGTTGTAAATTTTAGAAATTATTTGTATTTTTGTGGAACTAACAGCGTTGCAGGCTGCAGGACAAGACCCTTGGGACAAACTTTCCCTTCTAGGTCGCGTTGTCTTGAGACACCACCTGACAGGTTCTCTAATAGGCAAATGGCCAACGCCACCACCTTGCGCTCCCTCTGGGAGTTCGTGGTAACCTGATAGGGGTGGAGTGACCACTCAGCTCAGGAGTACAGTGTTGTGGTTGTTACTGTAATTATTATATTCTTCGATGTGTGTTGTTTGATACCAACATCTTCTGCAGGTACTTACTCAGCCTCCGGACTTAACCACTTTGTGGTTCTATACTACAGCCTCCGAGCTTAACCTCTCTGAGGTTTATTAAAGTCCTCCGGACTTTCTAGCTACGCCTGGAAAGACAGCATAGCGCTCAATATTTTACCACTAAACACGCCTAGGTGGAACTCTGCCAAATTTTACACTCGCATCGTAAGTCGAGTCGTTTCTGAGTTCCACAAGGCACTTTAGTGATTAAACACCGTTCGCTAATCTTGCTCAAGCACTGTTTTGCTCCGCTTATACGTGTATAGTTGTAGTGCTGCTTTTATACTATTTACTGGATATTGATACTTGATAATGAATACACAATAGATACATGATACTTGAGATGCTATTACCTGACACCGACATGTCAACACCTGACTCATGATTATCACCTTTTACAGGGACTTAACACTGATATCATTTACACTCCTAAGATCACACTCCTGTATCATGCTGTTCTTGTTAATATATTCATGTTAATCCCCATAACCAATCATTATGAACATAAACTATAATAAATGGACAACTTACACCGGGATGGAGAAAAACTGATGGTATCAATTTGTACGTCTTTATAATGCCACTATGTTGCGCAACTACTCTTCGATTCTACTTGAGTGCCATCAGGTGTTTCGGTGGGGTGCATTGGCATACCTTTCCAAATTCATCCATCCAGGGCATACAAATAAGACCCTTAACGACTTAGCGGTCGGTTCCAAACTCCAGTACCGAATGCTCCTGAGGTTGTTGTCCGGGTCTGCAGGGGATCCATTATAAACATGATACATTGATCCCCCATCAATTTTCAATAACAAGCTTCGTCTTACTCATATGTGGATGTATGTGTACGGGGACGCCAGGACACATACCTAGACATACGGGTAGACGAGTAAATAAAAACAATAATAATAACATAATAATCTGATTATATTCCAATTAATTTTGACCCTGTGTTATACTATTTATTGTGGTCATATTATGCCTGGATGACTTGAG
Organism: Agave tequilana; assembly: GCA_038442645.1. NCBI lineage: Eukaryota > Viridiplantae > Streptophyta > Magnoliopsida > Asparagales > Asparagaceae > Agave > Agave tequilana. The sequence continues at coordinate 27,503 of JAVJIF010022548.1, forward strand.
CACAAAACATCTTAATCAAATAGACATATGTTGCTTGTGCACGCCACTCGACTTCATTTTACATACTCGTTGGGTTGCTTTCTGACAACCCTGGACTTGCTTGTCCAGATCTCGAAGCTTGGATCGACGTGGATCCCTCTGCGAAAGATCAGGTTTTCTTCGAGGAGCAATTGGACCAGTCGTAGATCCTTTCTGTTCTGCAATCTTCTGATCCACTGTGAGACTCACTTTGCTACTCGTGAGCATCCCCCCAGTCTTTTGTATATTGTACGTATTACTTTTGCGCATCCCGTGATGAAATATTGATGTAATATGAATCATTCTCTGTGATAACTATGTTCTTATATCTTTTCTGTTGGAATGTATAATACCTCGTACTTTCATACTCTGAATTCATGTACTGTACTAATGCTTAGCGTGCATATGCGGGGTCTACCAGCCCTGTGTATGTACGTCGCAATAGCGTGCCCGTACCAACGGGATTGGGGCATTATAAATGTCGCGAGGAAATCCGGGCGATGACGGGGTAGATCAGGCCGGCGACGGCCCTTTCGTGGTCGGAGAAAGACGACGATGAGGGACTCGAAGGTGTGGGGGTGTTCAAGAGGCAAGATCAAAACACGCAGAAGGAAAGAGAACAAGGCGGCGAGGGCCTCATTGTCAGGGAGGAAGAGGGAGATGAGTGGAAGAATAAGGCGGCGAGGTCGGGAGAGAAGCGGATATGGCAAGGAAGGCGGGAGGTACTCGTTGTCCGCATGGATAAGGGCGATGAGGGGGACCCAAGGCAGCAGAGGGCCGCGAAAGGGGGGAGATCTGGGCAACGCGAGGAGGAGAGCCAGAGAATTAGGGCGTGTGAGCTCTCTGGAATGGGGGGTTGAGTTGGGGTCATTTAGGACGCCTACCTATAGCGTCAGTTCTACACATCAGAACCGATGCAAAAAGTCTAGAGTAGACTTTTCTCGTCAGTTCCTATAAAGAACCGACGCGAAAATTTAGTCAACACAGGTAGCTGATTATGATCAGAAAATGTGAGACCCGCATCTATCATTTAGCGTCGGTTATTTTTACAACCGACGCAAAAAGTGAGCCCCACATGTGACCCCAGTTTCAACTAATTACGAGAATTTCCAATGCCCCATATATAGTATAGTTTTTTTTAGTAAAATGACGTGTAATTGCTTTTTCTCACATTTGTAGTAGTGCAGGCTGGTGCTCATGGAGCGCTAGATACTTTCTCCACAGTATTCGCAAATTACGAAAAATGAGCTATTTTGTAATTTATCTACTTGTTCCTCAATTATTTACGCTGTCCACAAACTATGAATAATGTAAATCAATTTGAACATTACAGATTTAAAGTAACTTCTTATTTTCAATGAGGAGAGAAATCCTTGCGAGAGAGAGCACGAGGGTCAAGTCTATCTTTTATTTACTTACAACCATTCAATCTCGCTATATGTTTTTTCTTCTCTCTTTTTGAGGGAAATATATTGTTTCTTTTTATTTGAACAATTTTTGTCTTTTTGAGTCTTTCTTAAACTCCAAACTTTTTGCCTGAATCAAACTATCACATAACCCGAAACTGTGGATATCATTGGAGCTCTTCCGACTGATTAGTAATTAGATTAATTTGGGTTGATAGAAATAATAGAATTAACTAAGGGAAATTCAGATAATTTAGCCCCTCAATTAAGGTGTTTGGACCGAATAAACTAACTTTTAAGCCACATTAGCAAAGTTTATTAAGATAGATGAGGTAAAATAAAAATAGAATTCTCGTTTATTTATTTTCATGCCAGGTCCAAAATCCAAATACGCCTCCAGGTTACAGAAGAAAGCTCGACAAGATAAAGAATTCTTCAAGAAGGAGACATAATTAATATTTAGCAATTTTTATTTTGTTCCAATGCAAAAAAAAAAAAAAACAGATGAGAGGATCCTAATTTTTTATTCTTTTTTCTTCTTCTATTTCTCTTTTGTTTCTTTCTAAAGAGCCCATTTCTACGGTCAGTCCAGTTTAAAACGGGCTTCCACTTTTATTTCGACTCATTGCTTATTTGGCCCAGTGAGTTTTCTAGTTTATCTTGAAAGCATTGGGCTGCACTTCAAAAAGAGATGTCCTCTGCCCTTCACCGTTCTATCTTAAGCCCAAAACTAAAATGGGCCTTTGAAAGTCTATTGGACAGTCGTGCCCCCCTAAAATCTAAATAGACATTTTAATCTCAAGAATTTTTTTTAATAGCCGGTTTGAACTTAAGACCGCTTATTTTTTAACCCAATCTTTTTCCTCCTACACACGGAAGCGAGAGGTAGTAATTGTAAGTATTAGATGATAAGAAATCAAACCTTCTTCTTTTTTGAAGTGTAGATGATATTGTCTCCCAATTCACGTGTGAGGGAATTTACAATCCTAATTGACGGGTGAGTTGATTTTCAATTTAAATTGTAAACTTTTTACACAACAACTTCAATTCAAAGACAACACATAAGTTATGGGTCAGTGTGATTTATAAGCTCAGGAAGAGGAGCAGCTGGGATTTCAAGAATAATTCTTTCTTTTTAGAGGCATCTTTCTCTGGGATCAAGGACCGGTCCTGTCACCCTCCAAGCTTCTCACAATTCTTATATTTTTTTATGTATGTAAAATGTATAATCGACACCTATAGTGTCTCCATAACCTCTTTCTTAGTTTTCTTCGCGCGGAATCCGTTCTCTCTCAATTAAAATAATCTGTAGATTATTTCTTTTTTAATTTTTATGATGCAGATGGTTTCAGAGGTCAATTGTTAATTACAAATTACAATGATTTGAATTATAATGTTCTATTTTTATAAATTTTGATGAGCATATACAATGTAAAAATCCAAAAATAAAAAAACCGGGACCCAAGAAAGGACGGGACCACTGTGCCAAATTCAACAGCAGACAGGGTTTCCAACAAAGCAGAAGATGACGCGTTAACATCTCGACTGGGCCCACAGATCCCCGAAATCTTAAGGGAAAGAAACCGCAAAGAAAACTCGGAAACGCCCCGGGGCCAAAACGCTTCTCTCTCTCTCAATGGATGACGCCGAATTCGAAACCCTACTCCTCTCCCAGCGCCAGGAGCTCATGGCCGCTCGCTCCGCCGAGTCCGACCTCGACCTCGCCTACCATCTCCAGATGCAGGAGGCCATGGCCGCCTCCCTCGCCCTGCAACCCTCATCGTCCTCAGCCTCGTCGCCTCCTCCCCCTCACTCACCTCCGATCGAAGAGTACGCCAGCTTCATCTCCCTCCAAGCCCTAGAGTTTGATCGGTTCCACCAAGAGAAGGAGGACACCGAAATCTGCCGGCGGGAGATGGACCGGATCGCCGCCGATCTGAGGGTCCGATCGCACGACGAACAGTTCGCGCGGGAGATCGTTCTGCTGCCGGAAGAGGACTGGGAGGACTTCGGCGACGAGCTCCAGCGACCGATGAAAAAGGGGGAGGAGAGGCCGCTGAGGATTACTTTAAAGGGATGGAGAGTAATGAGTATGTGAAGGGGAGGTTGGTTCCGTTGGCGGCGGTTGGCGTGGCCATCTGCGATGAGAGAGATCGGATTGTGCTCAAGATTTCGAAGCCGGTGGTTGGGATTGTGAACTGTAGGAAGGCCGTGGAGATGAAGGCGCTGATTGAGGCGTTCAATGCTGTGGTCGGATTGGGGGCGAAGAAGGTCGATGTGTTCTTGGATTACAGAACACTCTACATGCATGTGAGTGCTCAAATTTTGATTTTTGAGCGATTCTTTTCGTATGATTACGATGCAGTTTTGTTATGATGTGGATTGATTTGTGTTTTGAAATAAAGACTTTGGTTGAAGGCAAACATGTTCTTGATGTTTGAAATTGGTGTTGAATTCTTAAAATAGTTGTAATTGATTGTTGAAGAAATGTCAGTGTTGGGATAGAGACATGTCTTCTTCCTTTTGGGTTTTCTTGTTGACAAGACCAATTGTGTGCATGATTTGGGGATATATAGGTAGAAAACACTTTAGTGCCACTATCCATTTTAGTGATCCACAAATATCTCACTTAATACGGAAAAGGAACTCCTAGAAGATTTGGAAGCTACCAGTTTCTATTGGTAAAAAGGTCTTCAGCGCATTTTGGAAGTGCTTGTAGAGTCAGGATGGGAAATGAATGTAAAAAGTTTAGTTTTTTTTTTTTTTGAAGAAGAAGAATACTTACTGTAAGAACATCTTTTGGGAGGTGAATTTTCTGGAAGAATCACGCTTCCTAACATAAGATATTATTAAATTTACAGCATTTACTGATTCTACCCATTAATTTATGCATTCCTCTTGGTTCTGTCTATTATATATAGTACTATACAATATCCATCATTTCTCTACTTATTTTTATAAGAATCAGAATTATGATTTTCATACATGAATTATTGTATGCTGAATACAACTCATTGGCAACCTCAGTCCCGATGAGAAACTTTATGACATGGTTCGAAATCTCGGAATCAGAATTGGGCAGCAATTTTAGATATTGGAATTGGTTATTTCGTCTCGGTGATATCAGTATCGGTCAAAAAAATTTAAAAAATAATTTTAAATTTTTAAAATTGTTCAGATAATTAGTAGTATTTGATATATATATATATATATATATATATATATATATATATATATATATAGAATAATTGATTGAATTTAAATTATGACAAAATATTACAATACAAAGCAGTATGTGTAAAGAATACATTAATAATGTATTTACAAAGACATTATAATATAATTAATATAACAAATTAATTATATTCTATTTAATTATATTCATGTCAACTATTTTCTAACATTTTCTAATATTTCCTAAAACTAATTAGTTAATTATTAATGACAACCATTTTGTGATGATTTTTCTAACAAATTATGTTTAAACAATTAATCTAACAATCTAACATACTTATCTAACAAACTAATTATATCCTACTTAATTATATACATCACAACCATTTCTTAAACATTATTAAATAAATTATATACTTATATCAAAGTCAACAAATTATTGTGCTTCTAATCATTTTTATCTAAAACATCAAGTCTTAGAAAATAATTAATCTAATAAATTATTCCTCCGATTGGTTACTAGTTTCGTTTTTTTCTTCAAATTTCTCTATTTTGGGGATTGCTAGCCAAGTGAGGAATATTTATAATCTTTAGCAAAAGTAAGTATACATTCTCTTGGGCTCCAGAGTAATTATTCTATTCATAAAATACCGAAAGTAAAATAAGATTTGACAACACTAAGTTTTGGTGTTAAATTAAATGACCGATGGGATCAAACAACAATGTGGAGTTGTTATCTATTAATCAAAATTTTACATTGCAGAATCGGGAAGAACACTACAGTTTGACAATAGTTATTGTTGGAATCAACTGAAATCGGAATAGGATCGGCCGATTCCCACCTATTCCATTCTGATTCTGACTGACTCTGGTCGATTTGATTCTGAGTCATCGATTCTGTCTCGGTGTAGGCCGATTCCAATACGTCATCCAATAAGCCCTTCCGATTATTTTGGGTTTAATCTATAACTTCATATCTAACTAAATTATTAAATTGAAACAAATCTATTAAAAAGTTTAACTGTTATGATATTATGGGAATTCACTAACTATGTTCAATAATCAATAGAAAGCAACCGGAAGCTCAAAATTTAACTTACTCTAGTTATTTGTGTAAGTTTAATAATTAAATGTCGTATCTATTTAGGAATTACTGGTGCATCAATTATTTGATCACACAAGTTTTTTTTCGAAATCTTATCTAATATTTCATCAATTATAAAAAAAGCATGCTAGCTGTCTCTACTATTTTTATAATTAAAAATAAATTTTAATTTTTTTAAGCCATGGATACCAACAATCTGATAGTTCCATCTGATAGTTCCATACGAAAATGCTGAATTTGTCCAAATTCCTTATACTGATGCCAAAAAGGTGAATAGGAACTACAATGGATACAAAGGTTTCAGACCTTGAAGCATAGCATTTTTTTCAGTTAGGAAGAAAAATATTAGCCCAAAGTTCCACAACAGTTATAGGCTGAAATAAAAGATATGTCCCTTTGTCTATTTACATTTGCTTTGCAGCAATCTAACTTTTTCTTTTTGACCAAACAATCCAAACAAAGCCATTGTACAAAGATCCCATTCCTTCCTCACCCTTCTCTCCAAAAGAAAAAGCCAATTACCTGTCCCTTCTCCCAGTTTCTTCCCTTGAAGTGTTACAATTAGCTATAATGATCTTTAAATATTGGTCCTTTAAATCATGGTTTTGTCAATATTGGTCCCTTAAATCTTTCTTAATTAGATATTAGTCCCTCCAAATTGTTGAAATTGTTATGAAGCCCCCCAATCATTTAAGTTACTTAAAATAAGATCTATTAGTTTTTATCGTCTGGATTACTTACTAACTGTTCTGGTATTTGACCAAAATACCCTTACCTATTAAGGGTTAACATTGGAGGGATTGTGGTGGTGTTTTTTTTTTTTTTTTTTTTTTTTTTTTTTGAGGGCGGGGGGGGGGGGGGGGGGGGGGGGTTTCCCCGTCTTTCACTCTTTCTATTCTTCTTTGCATTTTTCCAAACTCATCTTTCTGGTCATCAAGGACAATTTAATGGGAGAGTTTTACTGAAAGAAATGATGGAATGAGCATGAATCTTCTAACCCACCAATAAATTGAAAGATTTAAGGAGAGACGTCAATTCTTGTTTATTAGGAAAGATTTAGGATGATTTAGTTTAGAAGTGTTGAGTTGTATTTTGGCTTGTAAGTTTAAGGTTATGAGTCAAGTCATGGATCATGTTTAGTGGGGGTTAAAGAAGAAAACTTATCCATGGGAGAATACAGATCTCAATCTAATGGAAGAAGGTTATATCCTACCTTTTATTTCATTAATGTTGGATAGATGCATTCCTTCTAGATACTCATATTTTCTCATTTTTCTCAGAAGGTAGTAGAGTGTATTTTAGCTTAATGACGAATACTTGGGGCATTTCGAAGGAAAGTAGGAGAAAAGGGGTGAAGTGAGTGGGAGAAGAAAATGTGGAGAATGACATTACGGGTGGATGAAGGTGACTAGTAGTCTAGTAGGGATTTGGGTTCAAGGCAAAGAATCGTTTTGGGAAATTTGAGAGAGGGAGAGGAAGAGAAAGGGAGGGGTAAAATGGTCATAATGTGTAGAACTGTAAAATGTAAAGTAATATTTCCTGCATCACTGTGTAAAAGTAATTAAATGACTTTGGCTTAAGCTCTTAGCTTCAAAGATTTGAGGGATGAATGTCAAATTAAGAAAGAATTAAGGAAATATCAGGAAAAACCCTAGTTATAATATTGTGATTGAAGATATCTATGACATAGCACTAGTGTGAGAACAACTAGAGGCAAGATAGACCCATTCCCTATCACCATACGGCCTGCATTAAGGGTCTGCATTAAGTTTTTATCTCTTGCTTTAGCCATGTTAGATTTACTAGGCGTATAAAGATGAGGTCACAGGGGCATGTTGTTTCAGTTTTATGATATTTTATTAGTTCGTATTTAGTTGATACGCTAGAGAAGGGTATTTAGTTGATACGCCTAGAGAAGGGATTATTCTTAAAGTAGAAAGGTGAGGAGAAGCTTTAGAATCTGAGTGATTTAAAATTGGCAGGAATAACATGAAATTATTTAATTAATATAAGAAGAAACAGGAGATATTTTACACATTGATGGCTAAAATATACATGCTAGTGGTCATTGTAGGTGCTTAAACTTAGGGCCGAACTCTGTTGGGTTCAAATTGTCCCTATCTTTGCCTGGACCTGTCGATTATTTATTGTGCTTTGCCATATTGTACCTTTTCAAGCCTGTATCAGGAACTTCCGCCGTCATATTTTTGGAGAAGCAAAAGAAAAATTACTGCATTTACTTGCTGAGCAAAAGGGTAGTATTGTTGATTGACCCAGTTGCCTGAACCTCTGAAATTAACTTGCTACATAGAGTACCCTAAAAGGAGCATATTTACATATACTGGCATCAAAATTTGTTTCTTTTCCTGTCAAAGTTAATCTTTTTCTTTTTCCCTTCTTTTGAAAGTACAATAGTTGCATTTGTAATTTATCATGAGTAATATACTCTTTGACTTGTGCGTACATGTGGGTTTCAGTGAGAATTGACATTATTTTCACTTCAACATGAACTCTGATTTTTCGATAGTGATTCATTTGGCTCTTTCGGATATTTTGTGCCACAGAAGTGAATGTGATTTCCTATTGCTAATCACATTTACTTAGATCTTTATTTAGGTCCCTGTGTGATCTGTGCTTATTTTTTCTAACTAATATATTGTCTTTCACTGCCTTATGCCATTTTGATTTTGGTCCTGATTGTAGATTACAGGTAGATGGAAAGTGAAGCAACGTAAGGTTGCAAACTTAATTAATCAGGTAAAGTTGCTTCAGCAAAATTTGATGAATGCAATCTGTTTTTTGTGCCCCGTTGCGATATTAAATATGTATTCAAACTCGCGAGGGAGGCCATAGATTCTCAGTTTACAAAGAATGTCGAGCTCATTGATAAGAATGTGAAGGAAGCTTGTATGATCTGTTTAGAAGATAATGAGCCATCACAGATGTTTGCAGTTGATGAATGCCTGCATCGTTACTGTTTTTCTTGCATGAAACAACACGTGGAAGTAAAGTGCTTCACGGGCTACTCCCTGGTTGCCCACATGAGGGCTGCAAAGTCAGGCTTAATGTGGAAAGTTGCAGGAAATTCTTGACCCCGAAGTTACTCAATATCATGATCCAGCGAATAAAGGAGGAATCAATCCCTGCGACTGAAAAATTTACTGCCCCTACCCCAAGTGCTCAGCTTTAATGTCATTGAATGAAGCAATATGTCCACAACAAGAATCTTCTTCTAAGCAGCCTGTTTATGGTAGTTCTGGACTTAGACAATGTATCGAATGCAGCGGGTCCTTCTGTATTCAGTGTAAGGTCCCTTGGCATGATAGAATGTCATGCAATGACTATAAAAGGTTAAACCCACAGAATCATGGGGAGGAATTGAAGCTGAAGGCCCTTGCAAGACAGAAATTGTGGCGCCAATGTATCAAATGCAACCATATGATTGAACTGGCAGAAGGTTGCTTCCATATGACTTGCAGGTATTTCTTTATGTTGTTTTATAGTATCTGATTGTGTGACTGATGTCCCCTTCGTAGCAATCTTATGCATTACTTCTTTAATATTCAATTTGGTAAGCAAGTATGCAGATCTAAGGCTTTGTAAAACCTTAACTAGTTTTTGGTTTGCCCATATTGCACCTTCATTAACAAGTCTGATGAACCTTTTTTCTTTTTCCAATTGATGTAAATAATATAATAACTCACACTGACACAGTTACGGAAACGAGTTTGATGGTTATGCAACATTGCTCAATAGGATGCAATGTACGAGCGGTTTCAAAACTTTATCGCATTCTTTAAACTTTTGAGAGAAACTATGAGTCATTCTTGTGAGAATAAAGGGGACACTATCTCTATCACCATAGATGGATGTTATGATCTTCATTCTTTTAGTGCAACAGCATCAATAATTTTATCCTGATATTTTTACTTTGATTTGTCCTGTGCATTGCACATTCTTGGCTAAATAGAATTCTATATGTTTGCCAGATGATTAAGCACTACTACCTAGGTAATACAATTTGTTTTTTCCCCTAAATTTTAGCTTGTATAATAATTCAATTTTGGACATGTTCCAACTGCTAACATGAAATTTTACCAGTGGGCTTTTGATCTCTGTATCCATTTATGTAATTAAATGTGGCTCTTCATAACATACACGCTCACACATGCAGGCACACACGCACACGCGCACACGATAGTGTATCTTTGATAATCTCGGGGCACACATGACAGTGTTTCAAATGGACAATTGGGGGTTTTGGTACCAGTTAAAAGATAGAAGTAGCACCAAGTACAAATTGCCGGTAATCAAATTGAGTTTTATTTTTTCTAATAAAATATAAGTATATTTTAGCAGGATTAGATATATCTTTAAGAAAAACCTTTTTATCACAAACTTTTTTGTAAGTCTTCCAGATTTGTCCACTTCAACCTTTCTAATAAAAATAATAATTCTCTTTATCTATTTATGCAAAGTTTTCATTAATATAGAGTAGAAAAATTTCATCTAGTGTTAACTAAAATTCTTCAATAGTATCTCATTCATATTACCACCAAGAATACAATTAAACCACGATTAGTAACAAGTGACAAATAAGATCAATACCCACAATTTTAGGAAGGCAATTCCTATTCAGATTTGATTACTTTTAGTTAACATTGAATTCTTTCTGAAGTTTATAAAATGAGTGGTGTTGATATTGGCAAATAATGAAAATAATACTTTCTTTTATATATTTATTGCAAAGTTTCTATTATAGAATTCATTTAGGTTAGAAAACACGTCTATTTGGATTTAACTGAAATTATTCAAGAATCAGTTCAATAGAAGTCAATATAAGTTAACATGGGCTCTGCTTGGCAACAGAAGTTAAGGGTGTAGGTGTTAGTGGGGTTTGTGCAATTTTAGGATGTGTTATGGGAATACAATTAAACCACGATTAGTAACAAGTGACAAATAAGATCAATACCCACAATTTTAGCAAGGCAATTCCTATTCAGATTTGATTACTTTTAGTTAACATTGAATTCTTTCTGAAGTTTATTAAATGCGCGGTGTTGATATTGGAAATAATGAAAATAATACTTTCTTTTGTATATTTATTGCAAAGTTTCTATTATAGAATTCATTTAGGTTAGAAAACACGTCTATTTGGATTTAATTGAAATTATTCAAGAATCAGTCCAATAGAAGTCAATATAAGTTAACATGGGCTCTGCTTGGCAACAGAAGTTAATGGTGTAGGTGTTATGGGGTTTGTGCAATTTTAGGATGTGTTATAGGAATACAATTAAACCACGATTAGTAACAAGTGACAAATAAGATCAATATCCACAATTTTAGGAAGGCAATTCCTTTTCAGATTTGATTACTTTTAGTTAACATTGAATTCTTTCTGAAGTTTATAAAATGAGTGGTGTTGATATTGGCAAATAATGAAAATAATTCTTTCTTTTATATATTATTGCAAAGTTTCTATTATAGAATTCATTTAGGTTAGAAAAACACGTCTATTTGGATTGAACTGAAATTATTCAAGAATCAGTTCAATAGAAGTCAATATAAGTTTACATTGGCTCTGTTTGGCAACAGAAGTTATGGGTGTAGGTGTTATGGGGTTTGTGCAACTTTAGGATGTGTTATAGGATGTTGTGGGTTATATTTACTATCATGCTAGCGCACTCCAAGCGCTCCTGAAAGCTGGGAATATTTGCATAAATATTTTTAAAAAACATGTCCAGATTACCCTTCAATTGCGAGACCCTTACGCCTTGACATTTTGGTGTATGTAGCAGGGGTTAGCAGGTTTAGGCCTAACACCTGCTAAATCTTGCTGCCAAACAGAGCCTTTAATGTATACTTCTAGTCTCCTATTTAAAGTTGAAAATCAATGAAAATTGTCCTTGTAATTGATGAATGTTATTGATATTTATATATAGAAATAATTTAAGGTTCAAAATGGTTCGTGGTGGAAATGCTAGGTTGTTTTTAAGTAACTGCATTTGCATGGAAGGTAACCAGATACCATAATGTAACTCTACACCTAGATTTTTAATGCACAGTTATTGCACATACTTTTCAACAAAGGGTGTTGTCATTCTGAAATTGGTTATTGGGCTAAATCTAACCTATCCAATTTAAAAGGAGGCATTCCCAATGGGAGGTTGAGGAGCGAAGTTTGTTGCATGGTCAGTTGGTGTATGCATACATTTAAAGTTACACCCAGGAATATGTAACTAGTTATTCTTCTAGGGGTCTAATGTGATACTTACGTAGAATCTGGCTGTAGATTCATAGAACGGCTTGGCAAATAAAGAATCCTTGGCCATATATACCTTATGGGGGATGTGTGTTTGTCATTGTAGTAGTTACATTGCCTTTGTAAGGAAACTGTTGACAGTCTGTTCTCCATAATCCACATATACATGGCGCACACATGCACAAAAAGTAGGTGGCCATGGCGGCACGGGAAATATTAACTTCACCTGCACACCAAACTTGACCCACTCCCACACCCAGCCACATGCAATTTTTAGGGGTGGAAAGTTTACCTTACCTGACCCAGCTTATCTGTTACTAGTTATTCTTCATGGGTTAATGCTAGAACCCACCTGACCTCTTTGTTTTTGTGGCTTGAAGAGTGTTTTCTGTGACTTTTGAATTACGCATTGTGTCTTTCTAAGTCGTAACTTTTGGGGTGTGGGGGTATGTTTGGCCACGGTTTTTTTTTTTTTGGTTTTTTTGGGGTGGGTGGATGGGGAGGTCTAACATGGCCCAGTTACAGATATGGATTGAATAATACTAGCAAGTTACCATGCAGGGCAACCCTTATATCAACTGAGGGTGTGTTTGGTATTGATTCTGCTTACAGATAGGTTCATTTTCAAACGGATTTATCCAAAAGCGTTTTGTAAAGAAGTGCTTTTATATAACTAAGATGTTTGGTTATTCTAAAATTTTAAGTGCGCAATGTAAATATTTAAAATAAATTTATTGGATGAAGTTATCATGATGTGTGAGAAAGTTTAGATAAAATTCATCATCTATAGGAGGAGAAATAGAGATTAAAAAAAAAAAAAAAACTCAGTTAGAGGTCATGTCATGAGAGATCATGTGAGAGAAAAATAAGGGGAGAAACAAAACAAGTTTTGATTTCTGCGATTGAGAAGCCAGATTTCTGAGTTCTCCAAAGCACAACTTTTTGACTTTTGCTTTTCCTAAAAATACTCTTTTGAAATGGTTACCAAACATTTAACTTTTTTAGCACTTATTTGCTTTAAAAGGGACGAAACTACTTATGAGAAGCAACACCAAACACACCCTTATTCTAGAGAGTTGATCTGAACCCAACTCACTTACCCTCCTAGATTAGTGGTCACCCCTACATGATATTGTTAGTTAAAATGAGAAACAACTATATTATTACTCATTACGAGATCATTAATGCTACCCATACTACTTTTTGTGTGATTAACTATTTGTTTTGTTGACTACTATTGTACTATGATGGCCCGCTTTTCACACAATTTGATAAAATGAAGTATTTTTATAGCTAGGTTTTTTTTTTCTGTGTCATTTTGCAATTGTTAGTAAGGAAAGGGAATGCCTTTGCGGCAGTTCCAGGCTGGTTTTTACTCATTATCTGCGTCTTTTAGTGATCCAAAAATGTTACCAGTCTTTTAGTTATACAAGGCAGAAAAACACCCATGGTAGTAAAACCTAGACTGTCATGAGGTTGCCCCTTTCTTTTGATCCATTTATTATATGAAAAATAACTTTAGCTGCCACAGTGTATGCTTTTTTATCCAATCTTGCTTCCCTTATCAAATTGAAGGGCTGGTGTTCAGAGATTATCCTCTCAACAGTTGCCTCCTGAGACGTGGATGCTTTATTTATGCATCTTGTTGACATCTATCTCCTTTCTGATTATCCTTTCTCGTATTAATTCTTGGGATCAATCTATTTTGATGCATATCCGGATGGACATTCATATCACGTGCCATTTTGTTCTCCATCTATTGCAGGTGTGGATATGAATTCTGTTACACCTGTGGAGCTGAATGGAAGAACAAAAGGCGACGTGTTCCTGCCCGCTGTGGGATGAGCAGAACATCCTGTATAATGATTATTCTGATGATGAGTCTGACTACTATGAAGATGATTATGATTATGATTATGATTATGATCACGATGATTATGGTGAAGATTATGATGATTACAATTAGTGGATTGCTCTACGTCAATTTCGTCCATAGGATATGACCGTTGATGGCGTTCTTGTTAATAGGGTTTTATGCTGCTGATGGTTTCAGACTTGTGTGGATGGGAATGTGCTGAAAGAGCTTTTCTTCTGCTTCAAAGGTTTTCATAGGTTTTTCTGGGAACTCTGCTTCATAGGTTATATCTGGTGAACTCAAGGAGCGGCTATATAAATATTTTTATATATATTTTATCTTTTGGACATTGTTGTAGGTGGTCTATTTGTGTTGAGTTCTCACTGGACATGAAGGGGTTTTACTAAAGAACTCTGACAGAAGGGAGGCCTATGTATTTTCTCAGAAAAAAAATGAAGGCCTATGTCTTCCTACCTGACATGTAAATTAGAATCCAAGTTCATATGCTTGCTACTGAGCTTTTGTTTATGTGGTTGTTGCAACTGGATGCTTTGATGTTGAGAATTGCATGCCTAAATGCAGTAGTTTGTGTTTGTTTACTTGATGACTGCATATCTTGTGTTCTTGTATGAGTCAGCCTCAGGTAAGTAACAGCTCTGCTGGACCCTGGAGGAGAGGAGAGCCTCCAGCCAGCAACTTGCTGATTAAACTTCTGTCATTGGCGATTCTGAGTTTCATTTTCTTTTGTTGGTTGCTTGTCATGTTAACTGTGTGAATCATTACTGTCTCCTCTATTTTGCTAATTAAATTTGATATATGTTGGTTAATTAAAAAATGAATTTCGGATTCGGATTGAACACAGATAATAGCTGAAGGCTAGTCAGATATTAGCGAATATCTTTTCTTGTTCTTTCAAAAAAATTTCTCTTTCTTTTTCTTCTTTTTCTTTTGTTTGTGTGTAAAAGAAACCTTGGACAATCCGAATAAGGATGTTTTGGTATTTTTGGTCTTTTGTGTTAATGGATGCTTTATAAGAATTAGCCAGCTATTATTTTTCAGTACATATGTTGAATACATTATAACTGATAAAATGTTAATATATTACAGTTGAAAATTCTAAGAATGAAACAATAATCAGAATGGAACCCTATGATCTGTTCTGCTGATAAGACTGGGAAAAAATTCCAGAAGTAAAAGGATCTGTGAAAGCTCTCAGAATCCAGGGGAATACAAGAAATACAACTTTGGCAGAAGTGCAAGAAGAAACTAAGAAGTATTGAGGAGAATATTTTCTGTTACATAAAACAATTTGTTATTAAGATAGTGAAAATAAGAAGGCTATTTTCCACATAGAATAAAATAATTATAAATGAATTCCACAAAGGAAAATAATTAAACTGTGATTGTAGAATACCAGTGAAATCAATGGAAACATTTTATTAGATAGCCACACTAGATAACTAATGGTGATTATTAAGAAATTAACGTATGTAAGAAGTGATTACAGTCATTGTACAGATTGTTGGGTTGATTCTCAGTTAGATGGGTAGCTAGTCGTTTGAGTATCATTTGACCCCTCTATCCATAATTTCTCTTAATGAACCACTTATCTCCAGTAATAATTCTAGTTAGCTACTAACCATCAAAATTTTGATCAACCTAGTCTCATTCAGGAGTTGTTAGTTAGTGGCAGATCAGCAGTTAATTAGGGAGATCAGAGTAGAAGGGAGTCAAGTAAATTATAAAAACATCAAGTGAATATTGATCTCAGGACTGAGCGTATTGGAAAATTTTACTCACACCCGTTCTTTTTTACTTTCTACACTCACCCTTAAAATAATTTTTTGAATTACAATTTTACTCATAGACGAAGACTCTATAATAATACCTTCTATTTTTTTTTCCTCGCATTTTTTTTTCAAGAGTTTTCAATATTTTTCTTCAGCACTTCCTACTAAAATTCTCTCTAAATCCTAAAACTCTTCTTCCTCTTTATTGATTTTTAGTATGTGGCTGGATTTCAGTGTCAAAATTCTCTGTCTTTTAAGACTTGTTTATTTTTCAATCATAATTTGATGCATTGGTCGTTAAACTAAGCTACATTCTGCAAATTTTTGTTTGAAAATTTCTTGCTTTTTCAGTTTTATTTACTCTGTTCCTGAATTTGTTTCGAACTTTTTAAGAAATTCAATAGTTTTGATGTTTTATTTCTATGTGAGATTACTTTCTTAAGACATTAGATTTAAAGTCCTTTTATTCTTTTAGTTATATTATATTTCTTAACATCTTAATGGTTTTCTTTACTAAATTGTACTCCTTCGTGTTGGTTTTTCCACTTGAATGTTAGTTTGTCCGATTGGATTGCATGTGGTGAGTCCATGGGTGCATTGGTCGAATGGGGTAACTGGTACTGCAAAGAGTCATTCTGAGAAGATAAGTACTTCCAATACTGTTGTTTACCAACTTGTTTGGGTAATTATTGTGCATAACTTTTCAGTTCAATTAGTTTCAACTGAGGATAGCTTTATAAGTAAATTTGATCTGTTTCCTTTTACTTATAATAAAACATTATGAATCAAAATTCTTTCCAGATCAAATAGATAAGAGATGTGATCTAGGCTTCATAATTTTGATCATCTTCATCTAGTCTTCATAATTTCGATTTTCTTTGCTGGAAAAAGGAAGGAGGAGAGCTTTTTTTCTAAGATAAAGAGAGGGAGGATGGGGATATGCTTCGAAGAGAGCGGGATGGAGGGGCTTTGCTAATGATGAGATATGGAGATGGAAGCGGTCTAATGGAGTATGCTTGGGAAGAGATACAGACTAGGAAAAATCAAAGATTTTATTTTGATGGGATAAGTGAGTAATTTTAAATCTAACTGATTATAAGAGAAAAAATATTTTGAGAAGTTTTAAGAGTGTATATAACAATAATAATAATTTGAAATTGATAAGTGGGTGAAAAGAGAGTGGGTAGTATTTCACTATTTTCCGAGCGTATTACTTGCTGAATCAGAAAAAACTGATTGAACCAAATAATTTGGTCGGTTTGGTTCGGTTTTATGATTCGATTTTGTTTAAAGTTTTACAAAATATCGGCTCAATAAACTGACAAAAACCCGAAATATTTAAATCGCTGGATCTTTTACAAAATTACTTGGCATTCCTCTTTGCCTATAGAGAGAAATCCCCCATCTCTCACATCCTTCAAATTAACCCAAAAACCTTTCTCCTTCTCTTTTCTTGTCCAAAATTCGCAAGCCATATTACCAAACCTTTGTTTTTCTTTTTCCCGCTAATTAGGGAGTTCACATGAAAGTAATCCGATGTCCGCGCGGCATGAAATTCAAACTGTGGAGCTCGTGAATGAGCGAGGCTCTTATCGAACTTAGAGCTGCCACTGGGCCACATGCGAGGGACAACCAAGCCTTTGTTACCGGGAAGCTCTTCACTTCGAAGCCCCTCGTTTGCCAAGAAGCTATGATCAGGCAGGAAAGTTGGGTTTATGAGATTGGGCAAAGAAATCTCACCAATTTTGGTCCTTTGTTTCTTGGTTCAATGCGGTTCGGTTACTCTATCAATTTTGGTGTGGTGCAGTTTCCTCGATGCTCACGTGTAAATTTGATTCAACAAGGAGATTAGTGCAAAACTTGCAATACAACAACGTTTTTTCTGCAATTTATTTTAGGTCTGACCCGAAACCCGATCCTGACCCATTCTCGGCCGCCTTCCACGACTCTTTATCCCGTTTTCTCCTTGATCAAAATTTTAAATTAAGCCTAATTTTAAAAATAATTATAAAAAATAATCCCCCCGAAAAATATTTCTAAAAACCGACCTCCCTCTGATCACGTTGGCACCAACGGTCGACTGTGGGCGCCAGCGTGGCGTAGGGGTGGGGTTTCACACAGAAGTCTGGTCTTGACAAAGCCGGATTTAAAAATCAGTGGAATAAAAGTCCGGTCTTGTTAAGGCCAGACTTAGAATTACAGTGGATAAAAGTCCGACCTTGACAAGGCCGAACATTTTTGTCACATAACAAAAAGTCTGGCCTTTCCAAGGCCGAATTTCTTGATTTGAATAAAAATCACCATTCTAGCGGCCTTGGTAAGGTCGCACTTTCATTTACAATCACCAACAGCAGCAGTAAACTGAGATTAATGTGCAATACAAAAAACAACATCCCAACTCAATTCAATCTCAATATATCTGACTCACAATCTTAAACCAATCTCAACATATCAATCCACAAACTAAATATACAATATATCAAAACACATATTCAAACTTAAATCCAACACATCAATAAAACTCAATCACAAACTCCAATACACAAAATCAAGTCCATAACATATCAATACACAAACTGAAATTCACAATAAAAACTAATATGTCATATAAAAACTTTCATCAATCCCATATCATGTATCATATCATATATCAAATTAACACAAGTATTTCAATTATACAAATAAGATAGTGCACGTCTAATTTCACATCTCGTCCTCGTCCTCGGCCACGACCAACTGCAAGGGTAGTCTAAGAGTCAGGCTGTGTATGTGATGGTCCTGCCTCCTCCTCATTTCCTCGATGCCGTGTCATCTAGCAACGGACTGAGAAGGTCCTGCCTCGTCCGTGGATGTCTGACACGTCGTGTATATGTAATCTGCTGTCGCGGTGGGTGTACTTAGCGTGCATGCCGATTCCTTCCTGCCATCCTCTCAATGAAAATCTGCATCCTACTGAGTATCGAGACCCTCTGACCGTCGTTCTCCAAAGCCTCCGCCATCATATTTCCATGGTAATATATCCCTTAATATGTATCATGTATTTTAATACAAACACATCAATATATAACAATTATAAACTTGTATAAGAATTATGTTAAAAATATTACCAACTCCCACTCATACACCCCCGCAGACTGGTAAGTGGCTGGCAGATCGACACTCTGAATAATTCAGCGGCGAGTGATGCTCCAATACCACCTCATATACCCAGATCGATCAATTAATGGATATATCTAATTCTGAACTCGATCGGCTCGGTCTGCCTATTGGTCAATAAGTGCCGCGTGAAAGTGTGCCCAAATGATCCGACACTTGCGTTCCATCCTAGGCAGTTGTTCAATGGGCTCGGGGATATGTTGATTGAGTCTGAACTGACGGAGCACTCTGTCGGGAACATGCATCTTCACAATCTCAAAACAAATCAATGGAACCCTAGCTCTCTAGGTAAGAGATCCATGCTGACAAATTAAAGGTAAGGTCTGTAGGATCTCGTCAGGGTATGGCTCCCACACAACTGCTGATCGGTCCAGGATATCAAACTCAATTTTGTAAAATTTCAAGTCCCTTTGTGGAGTCTGATCCCAAGTCCTGTCTACATTCTACCTGCACAACACTATACGATTAAAACAAAAGACTATTGTACTAAAGAAACAGATATGTATAAATTTAATTTTTTTAAATTTTACCTGCATCCAAGTGATACCTCACCATGCAGCTGAATGGTCTCAAGTAGAATAGGCCGACCAACAGAGAGTCTCTCCCAACACCATATCTGATGAAACAATGTGAGCGGACATTAAATCAATTTCATAAATTTTATGGATAGTATATAAGCATATATTAATAGAATACTCGAAGTGCCTGCAAAAGTTCACTGTGTCTGCTAAACAGAGAAGTCTGCATCATAGAAACTGAGTAAATGGACCTGTACAGATAAGCTAGCACAGTGTTACCCCCACGATATAGCACCGCAGACATCTAACAGAGGTAATCATCTGAAATATACATTGTTCTTGGAGTAATCCGGGAACAACTGAGTGTCATTCATATGAAGGATATAAGCACGTGCAACTGAGTGTCCTTCATATGAAGGATATAAGTACATGCGTTCTGTTGGGCCTCCACATCTGTAATTGGAGGCACAGTAAACTGCCCACGCAATCATGTCAGTTTCACTATCACCGTGTATAGCCATTAGGAGAGGCACCACACCCAATAATCGGTTACACTCCCCAACCCAATCTCTCTTATTCGTCCCTGTAATAGGTGGACATTTATGCGTAGTCCGAGAAGCACGGCAATATCCTCAATATCACAGTCATTTCCCCCTCTCAAAGATAAAACGTGGATATCTCGGGCCTCCATCTCTCTATCAGAGTCAAAAGCAATGGTCGATCAAGGCCAATGGGTACAATCCGTCATCCGCATCCACCCCTATGGCAATTAGCAGACATCCTTTGTATTTTTAATACAAATGTGTACCGTCAATGTAAGAATTGAATGAAAGTGTGGGAAACCTTCAATGGATGATTCAAAAGCCTAAAATACATGACGAAATTGAACTATTTGATAAGACATATGATCGAAATATGTTGCAGTTACAGTACCCGATTGCTTGATTTAGTGCCTCCAAAATATTAAGGTAGTGTTTCATACGACGATTTCAATCTCCAAATATTTCCATTAGTGCCTTCATTCTATCATGCCATGCCTTGTTGTAAGATATAGTTTTGTAATATCTGGCTTCAATGTAATCTATAATAACCAAGAGTCGTATCAATTTTTTCGTCACTATAGAAATAATCACATTGCAAACAAAAGATGTGGTTGCTTTGCGGTGATTGAAATTTAGTGAAGGTTGGTTATATATGCTCTCCTATATATTTTTTGATCACGAAGTATCCACTTGAATTCTTTGAAATAGAGGCATGCACTCTCCATGGGTACACATCTCTCTGGAAGCGTTGTCTCCCTGTGCCCTAGAAGCACAAACCGCTGTGTAATTCGTTTTGTTGCGCTTCGCTTGTGTGAATGACACTCCACGCATAATGGACCACTTGATAATTTCTTCTAACAATTTAACTTTTATTTCAAAGATATCTCCCACTTTCAAATCATCGGTCCCAGTTCTTACTGTAGACAAGTTGAATTCAGCCCTTATATTCTCCACACATGTAGAGTGGACCCAACCATCACCCTCCAACTCATCGGATGTGGGTCTTCGGGTTCTACATATTCATTGTTGGCATAACCAATCTCAACCTTTTCATCATCTTCAAGACCTCGCGCTGCTACTTGCATGCTATTCTCATGCGACACATTTTCACCAGCATCGGGGTCATCATCATCTTCGGGCTTTACCACCGTATTATCACCTCCAACCATTGGTGTAAATATTAATATGAAGTGGAGAGAGATTTGTTGAGTGAATGTGTGGCGCTTGAACATGGGAGAAATACATTGTGTCTGGATACGATTGACTGTACGCATCATATCCAAAGTCCATATATGATGTATCCATATTGTGTCACATCTCATCTCCTTGCGTCAAGTTGTTACAACTGTCCAAAAATTACGGTTGATTTAACAGTTAGTAGAAAGAGTTATATACACTATAATAAATTCACGGATACTTGCATGTTATAAACCGGTGACATGAAGCATGTTGATTCATTGTCCAAATCGAGCATACGTGTGAATTATCCAAGATTTTCAGGTTCTCGATGGATCACAATATTTTTTTCACGTATAATTTTATGTTGTGCTCGACGAACACAATTCAAGCATAGCATGGCAATCATCATCATCTGATATCCCTACTGCTTGATAGTTCCTGTGTGATATTGGCCACTTGTATGTCAAGTGAAGGTAATGCTCGCTTGGATTAATTTGGTAATTCGATGAATTTTCTCTATCAGATTTTTTTAACAATCAGTGATTTTACTATTTCATTGACATAGCTTGAGTGATTATCCATATGTATTATTAGTTTACCATTAAGCCAATAAAGAAGAGGGACATAGTCACTAGATATTGTACCTAATGAATGAAACAAAGAATTATTAATTTGCTCGAGCTTCTAAAATTTAACAAATTTACAAAAAATTATCACAACAATTAATTAAATAACAATTACAATTTTATAAAAATTTAACAAACAAAATTTTTAACAATTTTACAAACAATAATTTTACAAACAAACTATTTTACACACAAATTACTCTAATTACAAATTCTACGCAAATCAATCTAACAATTTAATAATTACACAGAAAAAAATAGAGAAAGGACTTAGAGAGAGAAGAGAGAGGGATAGTGGGAGAGGGAGGTGAAAAACACCTAGAGGGGGGTGAATAGGTGTTAGTGCTAATCTAAGAACTAAATGCAAAACTAAGTGCGCTAAATGCGGAAGATAATGCAAATTATGCACAAACTAATACAATACACAAGTGTAGCCGAATTCCCCTTGCGAGGCTCTGGACTAACTCCCCTTGATTCCCCTTGAAATGGGTTGAGGTGCTATGTGAAGCTCTTGTTAGATGAGTATAAGTTAGGCACACACACACAAGCAATCCAAGCAATATGAAATACGTGCACACACAATCAAGCCAAGCAATCAAGGATAAATTACAATATGAAGATGCAAGGCAACACAAGCAATGTATCTAATATGAATGCTATGAAAGTATGATGCTTGTATGAAATGATGCTTTGCACAAATGTAAAGAGAGAGAGTTAGAGAGACAATGGATCAAAACGCAAACACAAGAGTTGTTTCGAGGTTCGAGCACCTTGCTCTACATCCCCGCCTACACCACCGTGTAGGATTTCCACTATCTCAACTCCCACCGAGGGAACCTCTACCGAAGAGGATTTCTTACAACCCAAGGAGTACCGAACTCCTCTCTCAATACAAACCACAACAACCACCTCTACCGAAGAGGTTTACAACCAACTCATCACCTCTACCGAAGAGGGATCCAACCAACACCCAATACAATAATCTCCACCTCTACCAAAGAGGGAGCAACACAAGAAATCAAGGGTTTACAACAAGTGGTATATTTCAACACAAACCTCTTTCCTTTTTCTTTTCCACAAAAACAAGATCCTAAATAGTTTGGATAGAAGATATAGCTCAAGTGTGGAAACAAGTGTTTTTGGAAACAAGCAACAAAGAAAATCTTTGGGAAAATACTTGCAATATGATAGAATTGAAGATCTAAGCAAAAATCCCAAACCTATTTTTTCTTTGATTTTCCAAAAACCAAAACAAATAAAGATGAGATCTTGACTTAAAAACTCTTTTAAAAACTCTTTTAAACTCTTCAGAAAACTGAAAATTTTTAGCTCAAAAATTCTTATTCAAAACAATGGAGAAATGGGGTATATATAGCCCCTAGGAAAACTAGCCGTTAGGCTGATGTACAGTCTGACCAACTGCCGGTCGACCGGCCCGGTCGACCGCCAACGGTCAAAAATGTGACCGTTGGGCAGCAGCGGTCGACCGGTCCGGTCGACCGAAAATTCCCGAGAGCAGAGCTCTCAACTCGGTCGACCGGTCCGGTCGACCGACTACATGTGTCGCCAGCGTGCACGATTGTGCACATCGGTCGACCGATCCGGTCGACCGGCCACTTGGTGCGGTCGACCGGTCCGGTCGACCGAACTGGCCTGGCAGGCACAGTGCAGGGTCAGAAAAACAGTATAAAATATTTTCTAAAAACTTTTAACACTTCTAAAAAATTCACAAATTTGTTTATATCATTTTATATTAAAACATACACCTGTGATAAAAATTTCAAGACAATATATCAACATATCAATTTATTTTGTGTCTTGCAAATTTTATCAAAAACAAAACTTGTATTTTTATCAAACTTGATTTTTCCAAAACATGAATAGGGATTTCAAATAGTTTGTTTACCAAGTTAAAGCATGTATGTATAAATAGAAAACATCTACTATACATATAACATATGTAAACTTGTTTTGATCAACTATTCATAAAAACCAAATATCAAATCATAAACGTGTGTGTTTTGTGCACTTGAGCATATCAACTAAACTAAGCTTTACAATGGATCTAAAACACAAACTCTAAACTAGATACCTAAGTCTTCTTGACGATCTTCATCTTCAAGTAGACTCGGTCCAAACTCCGTGATTCTCCAAGTGCAAAGGTTATGATCTTAAGCTTTGGCACCGGAATCAACATGAAAAGCTTCTAAACTCCTTGTTGAAGCTAATCACCAACTAATATCCTGTTAATGATCTGAAACTTAGAAACACAAGAGTATTAGTAAACATAACTACATGAGTGTTGATCATCATCAAAACTAGAGTGGAAGCCATTGGGCCAACAATCTCCCCTTTTTGATGATGACAAAACTCATGGAGTTATATATGCATGGATTAAAATAAGCTTCAAGAAGCTCCCCCTTAACTCATGCATAACAAATGAATAAATAAATATGCAATGAAAGCTTATGATTCTAAACAAGAAACATATATATTTTTCATATCTTATTGTTTATTTGCTTATGCATGAACTCAATATATGCAAAACATAAAGAAGCATATATAAACTCTAGATACCAATTACAACAATTACAAAGCAAGCTTTGGATATCAATTAAACTTAATATTCTTGATATTAAAACATAATATATGCATATAAAACATAAGCATGCATATAAAACAACATGTACCAATCATGCATAGAAGTAATTTTGAGTTTATGTATGCATGTTAAACTCTCAAATAATTCTCCCCCTTTTTGTCAATCATCAACAAAGGGGTAAACAATCAAACCATAGATAAAATGAGGGTAAAAAAAACTTTCTCCCCTTTCTGTCAATCAAATAATACAAACAATGTCTCCCCCCTTTTGTCTAAACAAAAAAAAATCAATAAGGGGTGACTACAAACATGATATCAATTAAAAATATGTCAATGAAGCATCTTGATACCAATAAACAAGAATCAATATAGTTATATGCTATATACATTCATGAAGAGGAAGACGCTAAGTTAGCTTCCCTACACATATGCATTACATGAAGAAGGGATGACAGCCCCAATTCACATAACACATATTATGTAATGCATAAGAGGAGATGTGAAGCTCCCCCTACACATGTATATCATATAAAGAAGAGTTGTCAGCTCCTCAATTTATAATATACTCAACTGAATCTATATGTAAGAGAGATGTTAAGCTCTCCTTGCATATAGGAAATACAAATCAAAACTTTGAATATTTTCTTTAAACAAATTTTGAAAATACCAATTGTAAGAATATATTTCATTTGAAAATATATATAAACAAATTTGATGTTGATATCATATGTTCAAAATAACAACTTTTAATCATAAAGAGTGGGAGTACAAATACCATTGAAATACAAAATCAATTTCTCCCCCTTTATGAAAAACAAACTAAAGACATGCATAGTCTTGATAACAATTTAAAAGTAATCAATTTAAACAAATTGAAACTCAAGCACTAGCATAAACACAACACATATATATGTATGAAAGATAGATACCAATAGAAATTGATATACTTGGAATTTAAAGCATACATACATACATAATAAACATATGAGTATACAAAAGGTCAAAATGATACCAATTAAAAGAGTTCAATGATACCAATTGACATAACAATAAGTTCAAGTGTATACACATATTATCTACCACCCAATCATAATTCAAGTTTTAAAGATTTTCAATTTAGGCATACATAAACATGATCTCCCATCCTACCGCCCTTGGAAGGTAGGGGTTTTCAAAGATAGATTTGAAATGTAGTTTTGTTTGAAAATCACTACCAAAATGAAGAACACCGCAACTATTTAAATGGAAAACTTGTTAACTAGCACGAAATCCTTCAAGTAAGGAATAAAACAAAATTGAAATTCACATGATAATCATCACTCTAACCATAAAGCATAACTCATGAGAAACAAACATGAGCATAGATATGAGTGTACATATAATATGTGAAGATCATAATCATGAAAAATATTTCATTAAGCTCAATTATTCCTTAAAACATAATTCCATCAAACATGAAAAATCATATAAAACTCCTTATTTAATCTTCAAGGCATATGTATGTCTAATACAAGCTAAAATATACATACATATCCAAAACATAAAGAGTCCACAAGATATATGCATTAAGGCACGTGGCTCAAAAAGATGTATATGTATAAGATTAGTTTGAACTAGATAGACATATACATGAAGTTAACATAAATACATGAAACATGAAAAACATGAAAAGTATGAAAATTTAGCTTTTCATTAAAACAATTTGATACCAATTCTTTTCAAGGTATATGTATGATTTGTCAACACAAGAAGTATACAACATATCCTTAAACACACTTTGAGTCCATAATAGATATTTGCATGAAAGGCAAATGACTCAAGGGTATACATGTATATCTTCAAGTTTGGCAATACAAACATATACATGAAGTGAAAAACTCATAAAACAAATCCAAAATGGGAATACAAGTTTAAAATGTATGAATCATCAAAACTAGACTATACTAGCACATCTAATGGGTTCAAATAAGCATTCAATTCAAACATATATAGATTTATTTGTGGCCCACTATATGTACAAGTATAAATCCTAGTCTTAATGAAAACTAACATCTAAACAAGTAATCTTAACATGAAGCATCAAAAACAAGATAAAAATCATCATGATTAAAACTAAAACATGATTATTATGTAAATTCACATGTATTAGATTCATGATGTACATTATAGTTTAAACAAAAGTGAGAACACTAAGTATGGGTTCATATAAGCAAGTGTGTCTCAAAAACTATACATGTATGTCAAGGATCTAATAAACATGGCATGTACATACTAATCCATAGACAATGAAAACATGCTATAAACAAATGAATATGAAGCATGGTAAATAAATAATACGGAGTTAGGAATCGTTACCAAACCTAGAAGGCAACTCTCCGTGTCTCCAAACTTGGTGGTCCTCTCCACCTCTCTTCCCTTGAAAGTGATGCATCCATATGATTTCCTTTAGGTACGGAACGCATCCACTCCAAGGTGTCATCACTCTCACGTCATGTGAGAGCCCACCCTACATCAAAAATAATAGGAGGGGTGGTCCTTTTGTACCCATACTCTTTTGGGTCCATTGGGGTTAGTACCTTCTCTAACCCAAACAAAGTTCTTTGCTAAATTAGAGTATGTAATCTATCATAGCAAAATTTAGTAAGGTGGCCCTTACGTCCACAATGTGTACAAGTGTACACATGAGCATACGTGTGATGGTGTCCGTGGGAGCATGTGTATGCCGTGGAGGGTGTGCATGAAAAAGATGGAACTTGTTTCTTTCGAACCAAGGATTCAAGCGTGTGTGGTTCATGGCACATTGGCTCATAGTGGAGCCCAAACAATCTACCTTCTTCTTAAGCATGGATATATCATTATTAATCTTAGAAGAAGAGGGACATGCATTAGGTAGACTAGATGAAGAAGCTACACTAGCATGCAAACATGTGCATCAATTTTATTTTGCAAAACAATATTCTTATCTAACAAACATTCAACTCATTTGAAATAGAAATGATTTTGTTTTCAAAGCAACATTCTCTTTTAAAACAAAATCAACTTTAGAAGACAAAATTTCATTTTCTTCAAAAGAGTTTCACAATCATTTTAGACTTTAAAAATTCATTTCTTTAAGTGCAAGTTCCAATTGAGATCTTAATGAATCCCTTTCATTATAGACCTCAACTTTCTCTTGCAAAACACAATCAAGTTAGCATGCAAATTTTTATTTTCTGTTCAATTCCTAGACTCTTCTTTTTCAACAAATTATATTTTTCTATCAATTTTTTCACAAACAATGGAAAGTTCTTCATTCAAGGCATGGGGATCAACATAATCATTTGAAGAACTGGCACAATCATTACTATCTAGTTGAGATTCCGAATGTACCTCAAGGGAGTCATTCCCTTGGACCATGAAGCATTGAGAATCGGATTCTCCACTAGATTCCTCCGGTTGGATTTGTACTTGAAGCTCGGAGGTGGTGGTTGTTGTCAACTTGTTCCACACTGCAAAAGCGGAATCAAGATTAGAAACACATAAAAGATAGTCTTTAGGTAATGTGCTTCTAATGGCCTCTAGGGCTTGTGCATTGGCCTCTATATGATTGCAATCACCAAGATAACATCTCTTGGTGGCGGCAAGGAAAACATGCAAACCTAGGGTCTTTAGGTACATGGACATCCTATACTTCCAAACATCAATGTTGGAAGGGTCAAAGCTAGGAGAGGTCATGAAGTCCATGGTAAACTATGAATGTGCAATCAAACAAATGCAAATGAGATTAGCAAGCAAATGGATCACTCCTAGGATGTTAAGCCTAAGTATCAGGAGCACTAGCTCTGATACCAATTGAAAAACACCTAGAGGGGGGTGAATAGGTGTTAGTGCTAATCTAAGAAACTAAATGCAAACTAAGTGCGCTAAATGCGGAAGATAATGCAAATTATGTACAAACTAATACAATACAACAAGTGTAGCCGAATTCCCCTTGCGAGGCTCTGGACTAACTCCCCTTGATTCCCCTTGAAATGGGTTGAGGTGCTATGTGAAGCTCTTGTTGGATGAGTATAAGTTAGGCACACACACACAAGCAATCCAAGCAATATGAAATATGTGCACACACAATCAAGCCAAGCAATCAAGGATAAATTACAATATGAAAGATGCAAGGCAACACAAGCAATGTATATAATATGAATGCTATGAAAGTATGATGCTTGTATGAAATGATGCTTTGCACAAATGTAAGAGAGAGAGTTAGAGAGACAATGGATCAAAACGCAAACACCAAGATTTGTTTCGAGGTTCGAGCACCTTGCTCTACATCCCCGCCTACACCACCGTGTAGGATTTTCACTATCTCAACTCCCACCGAGGGAACCTCTACCGAAGAGGATTTCTTACAACCCAAGGAGTACCGA